>WSYH01001803.1:61786-96783 GCA_036426205.1 Ascaphus truei
ACTAAGTGAAACAAGTTGGGTGGAAATTGAAACAGAAAATGCAGAAAGTATACTTTTCACCAATGTCTGTTCATTTAAAGATTGACTAAATTAGTCATAGTTTTTTAAAATATGATCCATAGGTAAACCCTCAACACTAGCCATCATCCAGGAGCGGGTTGGCACACCCTGGTAAAATAACCCGAACAAAACACCCCATCGCTCTGAAGTAACCATCCAAGGTAGAGTTTTCAATAGTGAAGACGAGATAGAAAATACACACGTAAAGTGCTGCACTTAAATTCTGCCTTGAATTATGAGAAACATGCACTGAATTCTGTGTTTTCGGACTGGTCTTAAAATTACTACAGTATATTATCATCCCTGCATCCCCCACCCTCATCTACCATCCATCATCCCCCACCCAATGATGGGTGGTGGATGATGGGTGGTGGATGATGGGTGGTGGATGATGGATGGTGGATGATGGATGGTGGATGATGGATGGTGGATGATGGATGGTGGATGATGAGTGTTAGATGATGGATGGTGGATGATGGATGATGGATAATGGGTGTTAGATGATGGGTGGTGGATGATGGATGGTGGATGATGGATGATGGGTGGTGGATGATGGGTGGTGGATGATGGATGGTAGATGATGGGTGGTGGATGATGGATGATAATATACTGTATGTATATTTTAAAGACCAGTCCCAGAAAACACAGTAATTCAGTGCATGTTCTCTATAATTCAATGCAGAATTTAGTGCAGAACTGTTCCTGTGTGTATTTTCTACCTATTGAAACTCTTATCCTTGGATGTTTCCTTCAGTCGGATGGGGTGTTTTGTTCAGGGTATTTTTCAGGTGTAGACACCCCGCTGGATTGCTGGTCTGTTGAGGGTTTACCTGATGGATCCATATTTTTACAACTAGACTAATTAGTCAATCTTTATAATGAACAGACATTGGTGAAAAGTATACTTTTCTCTGCATTTTCTGTTTCAATATTTACCCACTTTTTCACTTCATGAGTGTATAGGCTGTGCATCGCTGCGAGTGTATAGACTGTGCATCGCTGTGAGAGTGTATAGGCTGTGCATCGCTGTGTGCGTTTATAGGCTGTGCATCGCGGAGTGTTAGCGCAGGTAGGTTCCACCACTAACAACCAACCGCGCTATTCCGTAGTGCAGGTCAGCAACTCCGTTTGCGAGAAGGCGGCAAGGCTGTGCTTTGCCTCCGTAGATCCCACCCGCTTTTTCCCTGCGGTACACCGTGGGTTGACAGAAAAGGTTACATTCGGAGAATGGATGACCGGTTTTTTTTTTGCCCTAGACCAGGGGTGGCCATCTCCCAGTCCAGTGCCCCTCGATAACCAAGGATATCCCGCTTCAGCACAGTGGCTCAATCTTTGAGCCACCTGTGGCTGAAGCAGGATATCCTGGAATCCTGACCTGTTCTGGCCCTTGAGGACTGGAGTTGAACCCCCGTCCTTATACGTTGCCAGGAGAACAGATTGGGAGGGGGAGGGGGTGGGGTGTCGGTGGATATTGAGTCGAGTGCTTGGGGGTGGTATAGAATATTATAAGGCTTTCCTTACCCACTCCCCCGTCATGGTCATTCTGGTGTACAAGCTCTGCGTCATACTGTCATTTGAGCAGAAATCTTCCGCTAGAAGTCTTGCACATAATCTCATAAGTGACCTGTAATCAGAGTCACGCGGTTAAGTGTGGGGTTCCTAACGAGGCACAGAGTCCCCTAATCTTTTCCATTTCTTAAAATCCAGAGTGGCCACTCGCTTCTTATATTACAGTTCTTCAATTTAGCAAAGACTCCCTTCCTTGGTGCATACGGTATTATCGCAAGCACATCCAAACACGGAACTGGAGCAACAGACCTCACCAATATGCAACTGGGACACCGGAATTACTTTCAATTCAAGGATTTTTGGTTAACAGAACCTAGGGACAAAGAGTCCGGAACAACGGACATGTTTCCACGCTCAGTGCCTTTATATCGAAAGAGTATGATATAAACCCTCTCCGAGATATAGATTTGTCCCCAATGTTTCAATTTTAGTGGTTTTGTAATGAAACACTAGCAGTGTTTAGAAAAATATACTAGACAGCACAACAAAAAATGTGGTCTGGGTGGTTCACAATGGGAACTAGCAATTTGTTTACAACAACCACTTCAACCACTACCAAGACAGCATGAAACACCGAGCACTTCATCAGCAAAATTGGGGAAGGTGAAAGCTTAATTAACCATATAACACACACCACAAAGTAAAAAAAAAATGGTTCACATGTTTTGCTTCTGGTGTTGAAATGTCATTTTTTTTAAAAATCTTTTGTGTCATTCTATTTTTTAATTTTTCTGCGACTGTCCACTGGGTTAATTGAAGCCTAATTTGTGGAAATAAAAATTTAAAAAAACCCTCTATTAAAACTCTCCTATACACACCGTTTATAAACTGTCTTACTTTGTCATAAGTACAGATTACTCAATGTACTTTAACCCTTTGAGTGCCCGGCCCTCCCAGCCAGCTCCCGGCACGTGACGCAGCGGCCTCTGCCTGGAAACGGAAGAGGATTCTGCCGTTGCCCTGAAAGGCACAGCGCGTCCTGTGCTCCTGGGAATTCAGTACCGTGGATCCAGCTCCCCGGGCGTGTCATGGAAGCCCACCGGCGTGCAAGACACCATGACAGTGACCAAGTCGTGAGCCCTCAAAGAGATTTCTTATTTCAAGAACAAAAATGGAGTCGGCTACATTGAACCTATAAATGTGGCAACTTGAGATTGGTTTTGGTCCTGGGAGGGAAATTTAACCCAGGAACTTGTTGGACAAGAGGAATTTAAAAAATGGAAACATTTTCCACTACAATAATAATAAAAAATCCAGCTTTCACTTTATAATGCACCTTTCATTTTTTTTTGTTGAACTATAAAAACAAAACAAAACAACAAACACATTCCATGTCCCCCTTTCTACTTCCCCCCGATTCCTCTACTTCCCCCCCCTGTCTGGTGTCCAATTGGCTTTCAAAAAAATACTGGACACATTGTGAAAGGTTGTGACGTGCTCAAGCGCATACCCACCACCCCCCTCCTCTTCCAGCCTCCATGCCGTTTCCTCCCTCTTTGGCCCCACCCCCCCAGCTTCTTACACCTCATCCTGATTGGCTGGCCTGCACTACCAGCAGCAATCAGTATGAAGGAAGCTGCCCAGCCCCCTAGCAACAGTCCTACCTCGGGGAAATCCTTATGGACCCCCCCAAGCCTCAGGTCACTAATGTCCAGAGAGTTAATACCGTATACAACACACACCCTGCATATTGCCTCTCATTTGTTCATTCAATGCTGGACACCCGCAACCCGAGCCCCGTGACCATATTAATAATCCTGGTTATAGGACAAGGGGTGATGCTGCATTTTTACAGTAACTTCGGAATTGTCGATATCCTATACAAGCCAAGTCGGTCTTCCTGATTTGATGAAATGTATGGCTTCGTCCAACGTGTCTATACTGGTAAAAATGGGCAGGACGGGTGGCCCAAATCTCCTGTTGCATTATGGGATCGGACTCCTGGACATCCGATCAACCCTGTAGGTGCTGTAAGGGGAGGGAAACTTAACCACGTACTGGCCCAACGGGCATACCATTTCAAGATTCCTGGAATGGTCTTAGGGCCAACAATTTTAATGGCCCCCAATATTTTTTTTTTATATGGTTCCAAAAAAAGGTCGCATCCTTTTTAGTTTGAAAACTGTGGGAAAGGTCTTCACTAAACCAATGTAAATCCCGATTATAGGCAACATTTGGTGTTCTGGAATTGAATAATTTGCTTTTTCAGCTGGGCCCGTTTTTACCTCACCCATAGCTCGCCTGACCCGGTGTTAAGCCAAGCTTGGAAAGGGGAGTTTCTGCCTTTGCAAACCCCCCTCCCCCCCTGTGGCAGCACAGTGATATCATACAAAGAGCAGCAGAGGAATCAAATCCCTCAATTCTCAGCTCATCATGTTTACAAACCAACTTCATTTAAGACGTGTCGGTCCCCTACAGTAAATTTTACTCTACACAGGTGTAAACCCCTCCCTATAGGGGCTACTGTATAAGTAAAAAGGGCCAGTCTAGTTTACCACCCTGGTGATGGTGTTTCTGCCAATCACCAGCAGGAGCTTACCCTGCCCCTTTCTTGCCCAGAGACAAAGAAATCAGTTGGTGGCAGTTGGGGATACAGAGTAGGCTGAGAGCAGGATCAAGCTAGGGACCTACGAGTGAGTAGTTAGGATCAAGATAGAGCCTCGTTATTGTAGGGACTGCACATTTAAATTGTTACACCTGTTGTTCTCTGGCTTGGAAGTCACCTCTTCCTATGTACCTTGTCCACCATCATCTGTCTGTCCCCCGAAGGCCACCTGTCCTCAGGTTAGGCAGGTCCTTGACCCCGCTTGTAACTGCTCAGCGCTGGCCATGCGCCCGTAATGGCGGGGACTCGTGGGGGTTAGACCCGTAGAACTCACGGACCAGGAGGCACAGCTCTTGGACAGAGCGTCTTGACACGTCGTCTGGCATCAGGATGTATTCCGGGCCAGCAGTTCTGGCCGCTTCAAAAACGAGCCCACGCGATTCTGCGGTCGGCCCGGAAGGTCACAAGACTTGTCACACTGTAGGCATGGATTCTTTCCCCCCCGGCCAGAGACACTGGTGTGAGGTGTTTTGGTGGCGGCCTGCGTCACCTGCCGGCCCGCGTACTGTCACCATGTCACAGCAAGAGACATCGCAGTCATGTCACAAACATCACACTCAAGTTTCGTCTCCTGAGAGTCAACCATATGGAAAGGAAGGGATATGGCTCATGGATCTACCCTACAAAGTGACAATTACGGTATAAAGGGTACCTTGGACATCAAGACTGCCACTTGCGCCTGCGTGTACAGAGACCGCAGACAACATGACACATTAAGTCTGTCCGCATCCACATCAAGCGAACCACAACAGGAAGGAATTCTGGTCCCTAAGTGTCCCTCCCAAGTGCACACACTAGAGTGTCCATTCCATCCTGAAAAGGTGCAGACCTAACAGAGCTTTGCCCCTCCCCACTGCAGTTACAACCTGTGGCCCCCGTATTTAACCGTTCATGCAAAGTGACGTGACCCAAGATTCTGAAAGTGGCAGTGACCCCAAGATCCTGGAATTGTCCCTCAACACATGGTGGTACAGCGTACACCATGGAAGGAAGGTCTCTCACACTTTAATCTCACGGCACGGACAGTAGCACCATCATTGGCGAGACATTCATCATGGAACCAACGAATATTGGTGAATGGGGGGTTCCCTTATGTGGCCGTGGCCTGCAGTACAAACAACTGACTCTTGGCTCAGACACTACCAGTAAATGCGGGCGGCCAATAAGGAGCAGGCACGTTTTACCCGTAAGGTACACGTGGTCAAACCTTGTGATCGAGTACTTTCCAATCAGCTCGATGCCCCCCCGGAGATCAATTGGTAGAGCTCTGCAGGAAAAACGGAGAGTTGGACTTAAAACAACTTTAAGCCCCCAAAATGTAGATTACAGTAGAATATCCTTTTGCATTGACCACTTTGCTTGCGGCACATTGCAGAGCCCCTCTGACAGTGAATGGGTTAAGGACGTACGATGGTCTTTAGGGTCCCCCCCTGCAGCTGTCACCCGCCCCAACACTCAGCCCTATCCAGGTATGTAGAGGAGTCGGTGCAGCAGGTCGGCAGCATGAGCAGCTGACCTTTTCCGACGGCTTCAACACACCCACCATTACCTGGGAGAGAGAGAAGATGGTACGTTTATGGCCGAGCCCTCACCTACTACAATACCCCTCCCTGCCCCCACTTTAGGGAAGGTTTACATCATGCCATTATTGGCTACTCGGGAATCGTTACCTGTTCAAGGGTGCGGCTGGGCTTTGGTATGTATGATGGGCGCCAGGAACTATTCATTCACAAGAGCAGCTTTATGAGCTCTTATACAAAGTCCTGAGTTACACACCCACACACACACAACACACAAATGGAGTGGCTTGGTTACAACGTTTTGCAATGGTTCCCCTAGCTATCCCCATCCCTGGCCCGCTGGGAATGTACCAATACTTCATAATTTTTCATGATACCTATAGGTCCCCCTGCAACCATTCTCCCCTGGTCCCCTGAGCAAGTCCCTGGTACTACTAGGATCATCCTCCCCATCCTGCAGCAGCTGCACCATGTTGGCCTCCTGATGAAAGCCACTATGGACCTCCAATGGGCTGGTCCACTAATGCCTAGGAATTTGCGGTTTGTTCGAACCCCCTTTAGAGGGCGCATGCAGACATCCATGAAAAATTAAGTAGTAGTGAGGACCATTTGTGTGGGTACTCTCCCTCCTAACTGGAAACAATAAAACGGATACTTTTAACATATCCTACACATAGGACTTGGATACTATTCACAGTGAGATCCATTTAACTCCTCCCGGGATCTGATTTTCCAGAAAGCTTTCCCCTTACTCATTTCTAGCCCAGTCTGATCTCAACTCAAACCTCACCGTCTCCAGGCAGAAAGGGCGGGCTTAACTTCTGCCAGTCACCCCGGCACCAATGTGATGGTGCAGGGGCGTTCTGTGTGGGCCCACACATTTAACCCCCTTAAGACCATAGTAATCTCACGGGGGTTGCACGTAACTAATCCCCTTGTAGTGCTGCAGCCCGCCGACACCGATCCAATATCCCCTGGTCCCCCTCTCCCCCTATTCTGCGTTTTGTTCTCCCCTCCCCCCGCTTCCCCTCCCCTTACAATTCCCCTGCGCTGGCTCTTGTCAATTAGCCACTTACCCGATAGCACGACTGTAAGTGACCAAGAGGGAAGAACAGACATAACTTGCCTGGCTCATCTCCAAGGTCTGGCTCAGCATGTGATTTATATGGACATTGCTTCAGCCAATGGCAATTGGAGTCCTAGCGGGAAATAGGGATAGGATCTTTAATCCCTGACCGATCACGGCTGGGGCGAGCTCTGCGGCCCTGAGGGACCTCGTTGCGATCAGGGTCAGTTAGCATGCGACTCGACAGACGGCTGGTGTGAGGTGACAGATCACATATCCTCCATGAGTGGAGCCCAAATTGGAGAACATTCTATCTTCTGCCGAAGATTAGGAAGCACCCGTACCACACAGGAGATCCTCATTGCAGACAAGTAAAAGAGTAACCAAAGACTTTGGTGAAGCACAGTGCCCTGCTACATTCCTACCCCATACAGAGCTCCAACTGTGTGCCGCACCATTTAAACAAAGGGCCACCCGGCACACTTCTTGTGAATTGTTTCTAACTGCATGGTGTATTACTGAATAATCCCATTTTTTAAATCATATTGTTATCTTGGTGCCTAGCGATAATTACACTTAAATTTCCTTGTGTTATTTCTGTCACTGTAGTATGTTTCCATTTGTCCTGACCTATGGCTGTGTTGGGGAAAGAAGGGAGTAGGACCAGGGCCCCACCTAAGGCAGGCGGGTGGATGCATACAGTGAACGGTTAGCAAGGCTCATCTCGGACCTGCAGCGACGGCTCCGACAGTGGATAAGACTGAGCTTTGGATTGGGAAAACTCCAACCTCCAACTAATAAAACCACCCCCCCGGCTCTCGCTGCCCAAAGCAGTCATCAAGGAAGAAGTCCTGTTGGAGGATAGAGAACGTGAGAAGGAGAGAGGCGAAACAGAGGACACAGAGTACATGCCTGCTGAGGCTGGACTCACATGTCCTAATGCTCACCATAAGAGCATGGAAATACTGGATAACTGGCTCCCCTGAACATCCACCAAACAGTTCCTGACTTGCTACTGAGCCTAGAAGCCAAGCGATCTTTACTAATCCGTGCACCATCAGGCCAACTTGTCCTCCACATCCAGACAAAACCCTACAGAGCATACCCTTTCCACACACCAAATGTAATTCATCACCAGTAGATGAAGGACTAGTATGTGGTGATCCTGGAAAAATTAAATCCTACCACAGCCTACCGAGAGTCTAACACCCCGGCACCATACCTGGGGAGACCCACCACTGCTAAGAGGCTACAAACCCAGGCACCTACCTGGCAGGAACCTACCACCACTGCCTACACCTGGCACCATATCTGTGGGAGACCTACCACTGCCTAATACACCATCCCTGTGGGAGACCTACCACTGCCTACACCCAGGCACCATACCTGTGGAGACCCACCACGCCTACAAAGAGGCTACACTCTACCACAAACCGCAATGGGACCTACCACTGCTACAACCATAACCCGAGGAAACCGCCTCTGCCTAAAACACAGGCACTTAACCGGTGGTTGATGCACCACTGCCTACACCCAGGCACCATACATGTTGGGAGACCTACCGCTGCTACAACCCTGGCCCCATCCTGTGGGAGACCTACCACTGCCTACGAGGCGCAAAACCCAGGCACCATACCTGCGGAGGGTAAAAGAGACCTCATAGACGTAGACTTTGTGCCAAAACAGACTGCGCTCCCAACGCCTTGAAAAGCGAAGATACGACAGACAGTAGCTTGAAGACTCTAAAGCGACTGCGGGCCCCACAGGTTGAGCAGACTGCCCTGCGAGGGTAACGATCAAGAGCGCGCAGACTGCGCCCCGGGGGTGAGGATGATTCCTGCTGCACAACACCCACATGTGAGGAGCGCTCACTCCAGAAAACTCACAAGCTCAGATCCGAATGTCAACATTAGAGAGAAAAACGGTGACCCTCCATGGGAGAATAAAAACATAGCAGCACCTGTCAGACCGGACGCCCCTAAAACCCCACGTGTAACTATTACCCATCTACCTTGTACATATTGTAACATGCCCACTTTTCATACAACCGTTGGCAACACTGAAATGCTCTAAATGCCAAAAAGCCGATTTGATTTGAGAGAGCAGACGAGTAAGACAGGGAGGTCCCAGTCCCCAGAGAGTGGACACACAGAGGGCACTCATTTTATCCAAATAATTTCAACTTCAACACACTGCATGCAGCACATGGCACACAATACACATACAAGAGCCCAGACAAGTATGTCCTATAGAAAGGGGCACACAGATCTTAGTCGATGTTGCCCTCCCCACCTACTGCAGCGTCTGCGTTGCTTGCCGTTGAAGGGTTTACATGTATCCCACCATTCTTTTTCTGGACGTGTTTTTGGGCTGCATCCACTTCTTACTTCTCCAGGGTTCCTTATGGCAACAACGCTTCTTCTTTAACTGTGTGATGTCGGATAAACCGTTTCATCATCAAACTTGGGCTGACGAGAGGACAGCGTTACATCCGCAACGCAGGCGTCTGCATTTTATTCAGCATAGAACACGCAGTGCTGGTCAGCGGACAAGAACCCCCTCTTAACCAACCTGAAATGTGGTCAAAGAAAGATACGCCCCCGACTGTTCAAAACTGGCACCAACCGTGCCGGTGTCCTCCATTTTAATTTCAAAACTCTTAACACCCACCACCCACCTCCTCTGCCCATTCGTAAGGTTTCTTATATGGGATGGACAGTGGCTTAAAAATAGAGTATCTGTGCCGATAAAAACAAAAAAAAAAAAAAAAAGGATACACAACTTGTTACACATCGGGGGAAAGGGATTCTTATGAAAATAGTGGAAATTTTTGATTTGTGTGGTGCAAAGTAAAAATAAAGTTGTCGTACGCTAAAGCTTTCCATCACAAACACCGACTGTTGGTTGCCCTTGCTAGGCAGAGAATGTATTGGTCTTAGCAGTCGCAACCACAACTGTCTTCTTTATCCCCTACAAACGTAACACTTACAGAGATATTATAACAATAAAGTTGCGTAACGGGTATCTCTGCCTCAAAGAGCTTACCGTCTAATGGGGATATGTGAACACAGAGACAGAGTACGTGGGATGCAATTTTATACCACAAAGGTGAGAACGGTAACTAGTGGTACAGTGGGTCTTGAAGACGGGGTGGAGCAGGTAGGGAGGAGCAGGGTGAGAAGAGGCAGGACAGACAGTAGAAACGCGTCGGACAGAGAAGCCAGTACTGAGAAGAGCAGAAGAGGCGTGCAGGGACTGAGGGGAGAATTTTTTCGGCAATAATGGAATCTGGTGCCCCCTAGGGGATACAGACCCTGTGCTGTCCCTTCTCCAACCTTCCCCACAAACTCCATCTCGGTTCCTCCCATCTTGAATATGGCCTCCCAGGCTGGAGACCCGAAACGCGTAGGCCTGGTCCTTCCTCCCGAGATGAGAAGCCTCGGTCGGATTTCCCCAGGACAATCTTCACCCAGGAAACGAGGACGATTTCCTTGTGACGTCACCCGCATCGTTTTCTGTGGGAAACGAGGAAACCTGTTCTTATCAATCATGCGAAAAACGTGACCGGCCACTACACAACAAGCTACAACAGCCACGTAGGATAAAGTGCACTAATGGCAGTACCTTTTTAGGGGTTGTCCTCTGGAGATTAATGCTTTTTGTACCCAAAGCTTACACTTTTCAGTATTTATAAAAATTTTTTTATTAAGTCTTTTTGTAAACCCTGAACCGAGACTTGTGAGGGGATGATTTCCTCGTTTGCTCTTCTGTGTGATATCACTTTGTTAAGAGTTTGCACATGCAAGAGTTGGCAACAGGCAAAGGCCCCCTCTCTCGCCCTTATCTTCTTGGGAACTCTTGATAATGATAGGGTGGGGTTTAGGGCAACAAAAAGGAACCCCACAACTATTGTGTGACTATCTTACTACTTACTCGCCCTTCAGAACCGCTCCTGAGAATGGACCAGTAACCGTTAAGTGCCTTAAGGTGTTACTGTACTTTAAACCTCTTGCTGCACTTTATATGGCATTTACCTTTTTAAACACCCTACACCAACGGGCGGGGCGAGAGGCTTTGGAGGTAGTCATAGCTTCTGATCCACATGCTCCGATGTACCTCCTGCATCCAAAGGGTTAAAGAAAAGCTCATTGGGATGCTTCATGTTAAAAGAGAAGCTTGTCATATTAAAACTTTTAACAGGTGCACACTATTAGGACCAGCAGACGTATCGTCAAACATTGCTGGTGTCACCATGTTGTCACGAGAGTATGCACATATATACAATTAACCCGGCCAGAATTGAACCAGATTGATATAGTAAAACTGCATGAGTTTATTTCATTGAGCCGAACGCCAATAACATTAGCGCAATATTTACACTTACTGAGGGTTTGACAAGGCGATCTTCAGAGCCGAAAGCAGCTCCTTAGTTGTTATCGGTCACACAAGGCACAACAACGACAGCAACAAGCAACCAACACGGAATAAGGGTGCACGAACTAATATAGATGGCAGGCCCCCATTCCTTACCATTTGCAGTTTTCAGTTATTGGTGAACAATTCTCTTGAGACCCCACACAGCTGCCAGGTAATTTTTTATTTTGGGCTCACTCCCGATTTCGGCCCTTTTCTTCCTATTTGGGTGGGGGCCCCCCCCGGGAGAGAAGCAATCACTTACTGCCCCACTAGGAAGGGTGAGAAAGTTATTGTTTTTTCCAGCATTCCAGTGAAAGGAAAGACTGCACATTAAACTCTGCTAACGCAGCCCCTTAATCCCCTTTTTAACTCAGACCAACAACAGGCTATATAAACACACCTGTTAGTCATAACCACATATAGCCATATTCTGCCTTCCTGTTCAACAAAAAAAATAAAAAAACACCAATTCCATTTAAATTTTTTAAGGATTTTATTTAAGGATTTTCTAATCTATTTTAGATATTGATACATTTATATATTTTTTACTTTTAATTACCAAGGTTCTTTATTCCCAATAGTTTTTATAAGCTTTTTAAAAATATATTTTTCATACCTTTTAATTCAATTCAAAGTTCTTTTGGCTGTATTGTACAATTCGAATTACAAAACCACTAATTACCGTGTTCTCATATCTTCCTATCAATCTTATCTCTAACGTTCGAGCCAAAATCCCGTTTCGCTACCAAACCCTCCCCACCTCCCCGGTAACGCAAAAAGCTGGGTTCACCAGCCCCTCATTATCAACCTCCCTGTAGCTACTTGGCCAGCCCATTTAATAAAAAACTATGACAGGATGCCTTCGTTGCCATCCTGTCTAGCAAAAAAATGCTTTTTGGCAGGGGTCCTTTCCCATGTAGGGTGTCACTTTTGACAGTGAATGGTTATCACTAGTTTTGAGACCGGCGCTATGCATGAGGTTTCAAGTGGCCCTCCTTTGATTGTCATAACATATCAAAGGGCATTTTGGCGAGCTTCTTCCAAACCTACATCCATGTTATATAAAAACAGCGATAACAGAACTATTTTCTCCCATATTTTAAATCAGATTAACATATATATGCAACCTGTGTTTCGTTGCATAGGAAAGCATATCCAAATTTCATTCAGGCCTTGTAGCCACAAACACATACAAGATATGGTTCTATGGGGTTTACATTTTTAATTGGGAACAAATAACAGTTTAACAACCTCTCTCCAGTTTAATCATAACATAGCAATTATTCTACTGAAGCAGGGGCTGCAGATCAACATATCCAAATATGGTTAACCCTTGTCCCTCCCCGACCTGATTTCTACACATACAGGAATATAACACCAGACTGCTGGGAAATAACCTCTCAGACTGGGGCCAATTCTGCCTGAAGCGGGGGGATGCAGAGCAACATATACACGATCCCATTAACCCCCGTCCTACCCATCATAGACACATGCATCCTCACGTTTCGCCAACACCCACGCCATTACAATGCCAATTATCTTTTCTACTGTAAGACGTAAACCTCGACAGTCACCGCCTCAATGCAAGGCGCCAACTCCAGTCCCCAGACGCCCCACCGGTCAGGTTAGGCATTTCCCCGTTTCAGCACAGGTGTCTCAATCAGGCCTGGTTCAGTAGCCCCCTGTGTGCTGAAACTCAGATATCCTCAAAACCGGCCTGTTGGGGGGTGGTTAGACTGGAGTGGAGCACCCCCCACCGATAAAATAGCATTCTGTGCCGTTTTTTTCCACACAATATATACATATTACAAAGCTATTTTGACTTCCTTTAGAACTTAATTGGGGGGGGGGGGGGTGTAATTTTTTTTATTCCACACTAAAAGAATGTCCTAAAAAAAAAAATTTAAAAAAAAAAAAAATTGGAATTCTACCTTGGTAATGGAGAGTACTGGTACTCCAGGTTTGTAAATTATTCTCTGCTACTCTATGAGTAATTATCGCACTTAACGACTGCCCTAGGTCTCAGGACATGATGCATAATTTTTAAAAACTGAGCGAACGCCATCTTGTTTTCCTTGCTGTGCCATAGTGGCAAAAGAAAAAGCTGGTGTTATTTTCTCAAACTCGTTTTTGACCACAAGACTGCTCGAGTATTAACTTCCTACTATTAACTTCCGTACTGAGCGTAGGTGGGGGAATAAGTGCATTGATCCGAAGCCTAGAGGCCTCACTAATCGCGTATTTTAACACGTTTGTTGCAAGCAATGGATCGCTGGTGGCCGCGAGGGGTTTCAGGGATAGGTTTAACCAATGTTTTTTTACTTTAGGGTCCACGCTTAGATCCCCCTGCTATGGCGTGACAGCATCCTGTCGCCGTTGTTAATAGCTTATTTCATTCAGCTTTTAAGTGTAGGAGACAAGAGACTGCTACCGGGCGGGGTGGCCGTGAGCTGGTTTCCCCCTCATTGGTCCGAACTCGCTTCACCACAGTGTCTGCCGATGTCACGCGGTGGTCACCGAACAATCAATTTCCATTGCTTCATGATTGTGTTACTGTGCCGCGCCATCCGGCCCACAACGGATTAAATCAATCACTTGTTTTTGACGCGACGTCGCCGGGATTAATAAGCGCGGCCTTAAAAGGGAGCATACGGAGACATTCACACCAACACCAGGAGGAAAGACAGACTACACGCACCTATATACACACACAGGAGAGACACACACACACACACACACAGAGAGGGATAGAGACACACACCCACCTCGCACACTAGAGACACACAGGATAGACACAAACACGAGAGGGAGAGAGCATGAAAGATAAGTGGTTCAACTTTTTAATTCTAGTTTCCGGCCAATACGCTGTTGGCACTTCTGTTGGCAGCAACTAGATAGAGAGTTAATTTAGGGTCAGTCGGCACCTCTAATTTATATCAGCACCATTGTACCATACAAAAAATCAAACTCATACAGTATTCAAACTATGAGCATAGTTTCCCATATCAACACAGGTGTGTAATACTCTAACAGGTATACATTTGTGTTTTATTGGTGTATAATATGGTAACACATACAACACCTTATAGAAAACACGAGCCAAACTGCATTCCACCCATCAACACCTCGGTTATTAAACTAACACTACACGTTTACAAACTAAACTCCCGGCAAAACACATGGCTTTCCAGGGTCAAGGCCTCTGTCTAAGCAGGGGCAGCAAACTAAAATGCCCTCTACAACAGAAACAGTGTTAAAAAAGAAAAAAATTAATACTTCCAGGACCTTGCGCTCACATAAAAAGGGAACATTTTTAAAAAATGCACTGTTTGTGAATGATGCAGAGAGGGGGATGTAACGCAAGGGTTGAGCAACTGCAAGTCCGCAAGGGCCAACCACCAACAGGTCAGTTTTCAGGTATCCCTGCTTCAGCAAGGTGGCTCAGTCTTTGACATGCCCACCCAAGTCAGGGTGTCAGCAGCTGTAACTGGCATAGGACCCATATAGGTTTTAATATCTTGCCTATTATACAGTACATATCCTACCCCAAAGGCAGGCCAATTTGGGCCATTCTCAGAACAAAATTTCCTGTTGACTTCCCTGAGGAATTCCAATCGATAAGCGTCCCCGGTCGCGGCATAATACAAAAGCGAGGCCCCTAAAGTCCTTTACAAACCATGACTGCGATCCTAACTTACTGTAATGCAATCAACGTCTTTGGCCGCAGTGAAGCGTCTGGAAGTGCATAGGGAATTTAAAACAAAAAAAATGTTTTTTATACAAGGGCTGGGCATTCCCCATCCCACCCTCTGAGAAGGGGGGCGGCAAGAGAACAGCAATGCAATGTTTATTTTATATTAACTTCTTCCCCCCCTTTTGCTAGGTGAGGGACCAGTCCTCCTGCTAATGCCCCATACATCTGCTGCTTCTGTCCACAGCTCATCAGAGTCGCACCATTCAATTATAGGTATTGTGATGTTCAGAAAAACCAATTGATTGGGTAGCCATCAATTTAGAGTGGGGGGGGGGGGGGGCGTTACCCCCTTTCTCCAAAATATTTGGCTCCAGGCAATACGCGTGGCAGTCCTAGTGATGCATCTCAAGTGCCTGGATATTAAGACAATATAACGGTGTCCAGCTGCATAATATCTTGACCTCAAAAAGTAGTGAGGATCCATTTGTATTTTTTTTTGTAACGATGGTTTTTGTTATAAAAACAGTGATACCTTTATTATAGCCCAGCTTTTGGCACGTACAAAAATAATACATTATATTATATATACTAAATTGATATATAAAGCAAACAAACCTATGCACGTTAACCCTCAATGATCTAAACGCAGACGGTGTAACGAGGTAATTCACAATAACAACTATGGTTGCCAGGTGTCGGTATTGAACCGGACTGTCCTGTTTTTTGGATACTCTGTCGCAGGAACAAAATGAGAGGTACTGTAATACTGGAACATGTATGTGTCCGTATTTTTCCTCCCCAGGGCAATAGTGACCTAACGCACCTTTCCACACTTGAGTCCCAGTATTTTTGGAGAAGCCACCTGGGAAACCCTAAATACACCACATTGGTTATCGACATAACTTTGTTAGGAATAGAAGGGGGTTACACTAAATGTTTATTGTGCAGAATTAACCCCTGCTCCCCATCTGTCTCCTGAGCGCCATCAAGAACTGACCGTTAGATCAAATTTATTTACATTCCTTTTTCATTGTATCCTCCTGACCCTGCATAAAAAATCCCTTCACTACCTACTACTCTTCAATTTGAAGAACTGTTGCTTTAGAAACATATCTGGCTGGCCGTTAAAATGGCCCGCTATTGTTTTATAAAAAACTTTGTGACACACTGATATTCAAAGTGTTATGTTTTGAAAACGAAATAACAATTAAAATGTTTCAATTTCGCCATCCTTTTTGGAGAAAAATGTTAGCTGCGCATAGAGCCTTGTGTGTTTTTAGATTACTATTTATCTTCCAAATGGCAGGGGGGTCTACAACACATCGCAAGAGAAGAAATGACCATCGTTGTGATGGATGGTACTTCCACTGGATTCCAAGAGAGATAAACAGACCAAGAGACGACGACCAAAGAGGGGAAGGAGAAATCAGAAAATGTGTTTGAACGACGTGGAGAAGAAGAGGCTGTAACCTCAGTAAACTGGGAGATCATTGGAAGGTTTTCATCCGAGCAGTGGGAGAACTAAGGATGAATGATGCCGATGCATGCACGATGGTGGGTGTTGCTGATGGGTGGTGGAATGCTGAATGGTGAATCACTGGGTGGTACTGGATGGTGATATTGGTGGTAGATGATGGCTCTGGTGGTGGGTGGTGGTATGGCTGTAGGCCTGCTGGGGGTGTGGCTGCTGGCTGGTGCCTCCTGGGTGGTCCCTGGCTGGTGGCTACTGGGTGGTCGCTCTGTGCTCTTTGTGGTGGCTGCTGGCTGCTTGTGTGGTTGCTGCATGGGTGGGTGGCTGGGGCTGCTGGCTGGTGGCTCCTGGTGTTCGCTGCCTGGCTGGTGGCTTCTGGCATGGTGGGTGGTGGCCTGACTGGCTGGTCGCGGCTGGGTGGTGTCTGCTTGCGGTGGTCCTGCGTCTATTTCGCTGCTTCTTGTGGCTGGGCGCCTGCTGGGTGGTGGCTCGCTGTCTGAGTCGCGCTGGCCTGGTGGCTCCTGCCGTGTTCGCTCTGGGCGGTGGCTGCTGGCTGGTCGCTGGCTGGGTGGGTGGCTGGCCTGGTGGTGTCATGCAATGGTTTGGTGCTCCTGGGTGTTCGCTGCTGGCTGCTGGCTTCCTGGCTGGTGGCTGGTCGCTGCTGGGTGGATGGGCTGCTGGCTGGCCGCTGCTGGACTGAGTGGCTCCTGCGTGTTCGATGCTAGAGCTGTGGCTGCTGGCTGGTCGCTGCTGGGTGGTGGCTGCTGGGTTGGTGGCTGCTGGGTGGTGGTGACTGGGTGGTTGCATCTGGGTGGTGGGCGGGTGGTGCCTGCTGGGTGGTGGTGCTGGAGTGGTGGCTGCTGGGCTGGTGTCGCTGGCTGGTGGCTGCTGGCTGGTGGCTGCTGAGCTGGATGGCTCCCTGCGTTTTCTGACGAGGCTGGTGGCTGGGCGGCTAGCTGGCGTCCCTGGGTGTTCGCTGCTTGGGTGGGGCTGCTGGCTGGTGGCTGCTGCTCTGTGTGGTGGCTTCTTGTTGAGTGGCCTGCGGCTGGTTCGCTGCTGGTTGTTGGCGCTTGGCTGCTCCTCCCGTCTTTCTCTTTCTTCCCGCCGCCTTCCCCGCCCCCACCCCGTCATTCAGTGCATGTTTCTCTATAATTCAAGGCAAGAATTTAAGTGCAGACTTTTCTGTGTGTATTTTCTTTTCTTCTGTCTCTCTACCTATTGAAAATCTTATCCTTGGATGTTTCTTCAGAGTCGATGGGGTGTTTTTGTTCCCGGGTTATTTTCAGGTGTAGACAACCCCCCTGGATATGCTGGTCGTTGAGGGTTTAACCTTATGGATATATTTTTAAAAAACTATGACTAATAGTCAATCTCTTATAATGACAGACATTGGTGAAAAGTATACTTTCCTGCATTTTCTGTTTCAATATTACCCCACCCAAACTTTTTCACTTCATGAGTGTATAGTGCCTGTGCATCGCTGGCGAGTAGTATAGGACTGTGCATGCTGTGAGAGTGTATAGGCTGTGCATCGCTGGTGTGCTTTTTATTATATTTTAGTCTTGCATCGCTTCTATAGTGTATAGGCTGTGCATCGCTGTGTGCGTTTATAGGCTGTGCATCGCTGCTAGTGTATAGGCTGTGCATCACTGTGTGCGTTTATAGGCTGTGCATCGCTGTGTGCGTTTATAGGCTGTGCATCGCTGTGTGCGTTTATAGGCTGTGCATGGAGTGTTAGCGCAGGTAGGTTCCACCACTAACAACCAACCGCGCTATTCCGTAGTGCAGGTCAGCAACTCCGTTTGCGAGAAGGCGGCAAGGCTGTGCTTTGCCTCCGTAGATCCCACCCGCTTTTTCCCTGCGGTACACCGTGGGTTGACAGAAAAGGTTACATTCGGAGAATGGATGACCGGTTTTTTTTTTGCCCTAGACCAGGGGTGGCCATCTCCCAGTCCAGTGCCCCTCGATAACCAAGGATATCCCGCTTCAGCACAGTGGCTCAATCTTTGAGCCACCTGTGGCTGAAGCAGGATATCCTGGAATCCTGACCTGTTCTGGCCCTTGAGGACTGGAGTTGAACCCCCGTCCTTATACGTTGCCAGGAGAACAGATTGGGAGGGGGAGGGGGTGGGGTGTCGGTGGATATTGAGTCGAGTGCTTGGGGGTGGTATAGAATATTATAAGGCTTTCCTTACCCACTCCCCCGTCATGGTCATTCTGGTGTACAAGCTCTGCGTCATACTGTCATTTGAGCAGAAATCTTCCGCTAGAAGTCTTGCACATAATCTCATAAGTGACCTGTAATCAGAGTCACGCGGTTAAGTGTGGGGTTCCTAACGAGGCACAGAGTCCCCTAATCTTTTCCATTTCTTAAAATCCAGAGTGGCCACTCGCTTCTTATATTACAGTTCTTCAATTTAGCAAAGACTCCCTTCCTTGGTGCATACGGTATTATCGCAAGCACATCCAAACACGGAACTGGAGCAACAGACCTCACCAATATGCAACTGGGACACCGGAATTACTTTCAATTCAAGGATTTTTGGTTAACAGAACCTAGGGACAAAGAGTCCGGAACAACGGACATGTTTCCACGCTCAGTGCCTTTATATCGAAAGAGTATGATATAAACCCTCTCCGAGATATAGATTTGTCCCCAATGTTTCAATTTTAGTGGTTTTGTAATGAAACACTAGCAGTGTTTAGAAAAATATACTAGACAGCACAACAAAAAATGTGGTCTGGGTGGTTCACAATGGGAACTAGCAATTTGTTTACAACAACCACTTCAACCACTACCAAGACAGCATGAAACACCGAGCACTTCATCAGCAAAATTGGGGAAGGTGAAAGCTTAATTAACCATATAACACACACCACAAAGTAAAAAAAAAATGGTTCACATGTTTTGCTTCTGGTGTTGAAATGTCATTTTTTTTAAAAATCTTTTGTGTCATTCTATTTTTTAATTTTTCTGCGACTGTCCACTGGGTTAATTGAAGCCTAATTTGTGGAAATAAAAATTTAAAAAAACCCTCTATTAAAACTCTCCTATACACACCGTTTATAAACTGTCTTACTTTGTCATAAGTACAGATTACTCAATGTACTTTAACCCTTTGAGTGCCCGGCCCTCCCAGCCAGCTCCCGGCACGTGACGCAGCGGCCTCTGCCTGGAAACGGAAGAGGATTCTGCCGTTGCCCTGAAAGGCACAGCGCGTCCTGTGCTCCTGGGAATTCAGTACCGTGGATCCAGCTCCCCGGGCGTGTCATGGAAGCCCACCGGCGTGCAAGACACCATGACAGTGACCAAGTCGTGAGCCCTCAAAGAGATTTCTTATTTCAAGAACAAAAATGGAGTCGGCTACATTGAACCTATAAATGTGGCAACTTGAGATTGGTTTTGGTCCTGGGAGGGAAATTTAACCCAGGAACTTGTTGGACAAGAGGAATTTAAAAAATGGAAACATTTTCCACTACAATAATAATAAAAAATCCAGCTTTCACTTTATAATGCACCTTTCATTTTTTTTTGTTGAACTATAAAAACAAAACAAAACAACAAACACATTCCATGTCCCCCTTTCTACTTCCCCCCGATTCCTCTACTTCCCCCCCCTGTCTGGTGTCCAATTGGCTTTCAAAAAAATACTGGACACATTGTGAAAGGTTGTGACGTGCTCAAGCGCATACCCACCACCCCCCTCCTCTTCCAGCCTCCATGCCGTTTCCTCCCTCTTTGGCCCCACCCCCCCAGCTTCTTACACCTCATCCTGATTGGCTGGCCTGCACTACCAGCAGCAATCAGTATGAAGGAAGCTGCCCAGCCCCCTAGCAACAGTCCTACCTCGGGGAAATCCTTATGGACCCCCCCAAGCCTCAGGTCACTAATGTCCAGAGAGTTAATACCGTATACAACACACACCCTGCATATTGCCTCTCATTTGTTCATTCAATGCTGGACACCCGCAACCCGAGCCCCGTGACCATATTAATAATCCTGGTTATAGGACAAGGGGTGATGCTGCATTTTTACAGTAACTTCGGAATTGTCGATATCCTATACAAGCCAAGTCGGTCTTCCTGATTTGATGAAATGTATGGCTTCGTCCAACGTGTCTATACTGGTAAAAATGGGCAGGACGGGTGGCCCAAATCTCCTGTTGCATTATGGGATCGGACTCCTGGACATCCGATCAACCCTGTAGGTGCTGTAAGGGGAGGGAAACTTAACCACGTACTGGCCCAACGGGCATACCATTTCAAGATTCCTGGAATGGTCTTAGGGCCAACAATTTTAATGGCCCCCAATATTTTTTTTTTATATGGTTCCAAAAAAAGGTCGCATCCTTTTTAGTTTGAAAACTGTGGGAAAGGTCTTCACTAAACCAATGTAAATCCCGATTATAGGCAACATTTGGTGTTCTGGAATTGAATAATTTGCTTTTTCAGCTGGGCCCGTTTTTACCTCACCCATAGCTCGCCTGACCCGGTGTTAAGCCAAGCTTGGAAAGGGGAGTTTCTGCCTTTGCAAACCCCCCTCCCCCCCTGTGGCAGCACAGTGATATCATACAAAGAGCAGCAGAGGAATCAAATCCCTCAATTCTCAGCTCATCATGTTTACAAACCAACTTCATTTAAGACGTGTCGGTCCCCTACAGTAAATTTTACTCTACACAGGTGTAAACCCCTCCCTATAGGGGCTACTGTATAAGTAAAAAGGGCCAGTCTAGTTTACCACCCTGGTGATGGTGTTTCTGCCAATCACCAGCAGGAGCTTACCCTGCCCCTTTCTTGCCCAGAGACAAAGAAATCAGTTGGTGGCAGTTGGGGATACAGAGTAGGCTGAGAGCAGGATCAAGCTAGGGACCTACGAGTGAGTAGTTAGGATCAAGATAGAGCCTCGTTATTGTAGGGACTGCACATTTAAATTGTTACACCTGTTGTTCTCTGGCTTGGAAGTCACCTCTTCCTATGTACCTTGTCCACCATCATCTGTCTGTCCCCCGAAGGCCACCTGTCCTCAGGTTAGGCAGGTCCTTGACCCCGCTTGTAACTGCTCAGCGCTGGCCATGCGCCCGTAATGGCGGGGACTCGTGGGGGTTAGACCCGTAGAACTCACGGACCAGGAGGCACAGCTCTTGGACAGAGCGTCTTGACACGTCGTCTGGCATCAGGATGTATTCCGGGCCAGCAGTTCTGGCCGCTTCAAAAACGAGCCCACGCGATTCTGCGGTCGGCCCGGAAGGTCACAAGACTTGTCACACTGTAGGCATGGATTCTTTCCCCCCCGGCCAGAGACACTGGTGTGAGGTGTTTTGGTGGCGGCCTGCGTCACCTGCCGGCCCGCGTACTGTCACCATGTCACAGCAAGAGACATCGCAGTCATGTCACAAACATCACACTCAAGTTTCGTCTCCTGAGAGTCAACCATATGGAAAGGAAGGGATATGGCTCATGGATCTACCCTACAAAGTGACAATTACGGTATAAAGGGTACCTTGGACATCAAGACTGCCACTTGCGCCTGCGTGTACAGAGACCGCAGACAACATGACACATTAAGTCTGTCCGCATCCACATCAAGCGAACCACAACAGGAAGGAATTCTGGTCCCTAAGTGTCCCTCCCAAGTGCACACACTAGAGTGTCCATTCCATCCTGAAAAGGTGCAGACCTAACAGAGCTTTGCCCCTCCCCACTGCAGTTACAACCTGTGGCCCCCGTATTTAACCGTTCATGCAAAGTGACGTGACCCAAGATTCTGAAAGTGGCAGTGACCCCAAGATCCTGGAATTGTCCCTCAACACATGGTGGTACAGCGTACACCATGGAAGGAAGGTCTCTCACACTTTAATCTCACGGCACGGACAGTAGCACCATCATTGGCGAGACATTCATCATGGAACCAACGAATATTGGTGAATGGGGGGTTCCCTTATGTGGCCGTGGCCTGCAGTACAAACAACTGACTCTTGGCTCAGACACTACCAGTAAATGCGGGCGGCCAATAAGGAGCAGGCACGTTTTACCCGTAAGGTACACGTGGTCAAACCTTGTGATCGAGTACTTTCCAATCAGCTCGATGCCCCCCCGGAGATCAATTGGTAGAGCTCTGCAGGAAAAACGGAGAGTTGGACTTAAAACAACTTTAAGCCCCCAAAATGTAGATTACAGTAGAATATCCTTTTGCATTGACCACTTTGCTTGCGGCACATTGCAGAGCCCCTCTGACAGTGAATGGGTTAAGGACGTACGATGGTCTTTAGGGTCCCCCCCTGCAGCTGTCACCCGCCCCAACACTCAGCCCTATCCAGGTATGTAGAGGAGTCGGTGCAGCAGGTCGGCAGCATGAGCAGCTGACCTTTTCCGACGGCTTCAACACACCCACCATTACCTGGGAGAGAGAGAAGATGGTACGTTTATGGCCGAGCCCTCACCTACTACAATACCCCTCCCTGCCCCCACTTTAGGGAAGGTTTACATCATGCCATTATTGGCTACTCGGGAATCGTTACCTGTTCAAGGGTGCGGCTGGGCTTTGGTATGTATGATGGGCGCCAGGAACTATTCATTCACAAGAGCAGCTTTATGAGCTCTTATACAAAGTCCTGAGTTACACACCCACACACACACAACACACAAATGGAGTGGCTTGGTTACAACGTTTTGCAATGGTTCCCCTAGCTATCCCCATCCCTGGCCCGCTGGGAATGTACCAATACTTCATAATTTTTCATGATACCTATAGGTCCCCCTGCAACCATTCTCCCCTGGTCCCCTGAGCAAGTCCCTGGTACTACTAGGATCATCCTCCCCATCCTGCAGCAGCTGCACCATGTTGGCCTCCTGATGAAAGCCACTATGGACCTCCAATGGGCTGGTCCACTAATGCCTAGGAATTTGCGGTTTGTTCGAACCCCCTTTAGAGGGCGCATGCAGACATCCATGAAAAATTAAGTAGTAGTGAGGACCATTTGTGTGGGTACTCTCCCTCCTAACTGGAAACAATAAAACGGATACTTTTAACATATCCTACACATAGGACTTGGATACTATTCACAGTGAGATCCATTTAACTCCTCCCGGGATCTGATTTTCCAGAAAGCTTTCCCCTTACTCATTTCTAGCCCAGTCTGATCTCAACTCAAACCTCACCGTCTCCAGGCAGAAAGGGCGGGCTTAACTTCTGCCAGTCACCCCGGCACCAATGTGATGGTGCAGGGGCGTTCTGTGTGGGCCCACACATTTAACCCCCTTAAGACCATAGTAATCTCACGGGGGTTGCACGTAACTAATCCCCTTGTAGTGCTGCAGCCCGCCGACACCGATCCAATATCCCCTGGTCCCCCTCTCCCCCTATTCTGCGTTTTGTTCTCCCCTCCCCCCGCTTCCCCTCCCCTTACAATTCCCCTGCGCTGGCTCTTGTCAATTAGCCACTTACCCGATAGCACGACTGTAAGTGACCAAGAGGGAAGAACAGACATAACTTGCCTGGCTCATCTCCAAGGTCTGGCTCAGCATGTGATTTATATGGACATTGCTTCAGCCAATGGCAATTGGAGTCCTAGCGGGAAATAGGGATAGGATCTTTAATCCCTGACCGATCACGGCTGGGGCGAGCTCTGCGGCCCTGAGGGACCTCGTTGCGATCAGGGTCAGTTAGCATGCGACTCGACAGACGGCTGGTGTGAGGTGACAGATCACATATCCTCCATGAGTGGAGCCCAAATTGGAGAACATTCTATCTTCTGCCGAAGATTAGGAAGCACCCGTACCACACAGGAGATCCTCATTGCAGACAAGTAAAAGAGTAACCAAAGACTTTGGTGAAGCACAGTGCCCTGCTACATTCCTACCCCATACAGAGCTCCAACTGTGTGCCGCACCATTTAAACAAAGGGCCACCCGGCACACTTCTTGTGAATTGTTTCTAACTGCATGGTGTATTACTGAATAATCCCATTTTTTAAATCATATTGTTATCTTGGTGCCTAGCGATAATTACACTTAAATTTCCTTGTGTTATTTCTGTCACTGTAGTATGTTTCCATTTGTCCTGACCTATGGCTGTGTTGGGGAAAGAAGGGAGTAGGACCAGGGCCCCACCTAAGGCAGGCGGGTGGATGCATACAGTGAACGGTTAGCAAGGCTCATCTCGGACCTGCAGCGACGGCTCCGACAGTGGATAAGACTGAGCTTTGGATTGGGAAAACTCCAACCTCCAACTAATAAAACCACCCCCCCGGCTCTCGCTGCCCAAAGCAGTCATCAAGGAAGAAGTCCTGTTGGAGGATAGAGAACGTGAGAAGGAGAGAGGCGAAACAGAGGACACAGAGTACATGCCTGCTGAGGCTGGACTCACATGTCCTAATGCTCACCATAAGAGCATGGAAATACTGGATAACTGGCTCCCCTGAACATCCACCAAACAGTTCCTGACTTGCTACTGAGCCTAGAAGCCAAGCGATCTTTACTAATCCGTGCACCATCAGGCCAACTTGTCCTCCACATCCAGACAAAACCCTACAGAGCATACCCTTTCCACACACCAAATGTAATTCATCACCAGTAGATGAAGGACTAGTATGTGGTGATCCTGGAAAAATTAAATCCTACCACAGCCTACCGAGAGTCTAACACCCCGGCACCATACCTGGGGAGACCCACCACTGCTAAGAGGCTACAAACCCAGGCACCTACCTGGCAGGAACCTACCACCACTGCCTACACCTGGCACCATATCTGTGGGAGACCTACCACTGCCTAATACACCATCCCTGTGGGAGACCTACCACTGCCTACACCCAGGCACCATACCTGTGGAGACCCACCACGCCTACAAAGAGGCTACACTCTACCACAAACCGCAATGGGACCTACCACTGCTACAACCATAACCCGAGGAAACCGCCTCTGCCTAAAACACAGGCACTTAACCGGTGGTTGATGCACCACTGCCTACACCCAGGCACCATACATGTTGGGAGACCTACCGCTGCTACAACCCTGGCCCCATCCTGTGGGAGACCTACCACTGCCTACGAGGCGCAAAACCCAGGCACCATACCTGCGGAGGGTAAAAGAGACCTCATAGACGTAGACTTTGTGCCAAAACAGACTGCGCTCCCAACGCCTTGAAAAGCGAAGATACGACAGACAGTAGCTTGAAGACTCTAAAGCGACTGCGGGCCCCACAGGTTGAGCAGACTGCCCTGCGAGGGTAACGATCAAGAGCGCGCAGACTGCGCCCCGGGGGTGAGGATGATTCCTGCTGCACAACACCCACATGTGAGGAGCGCTCACTCCAGAAAACTCACAAGCTCAGATCCGAATGTCAACATTAGAGAGAAAAACGGTGACCCTCCATGGGAGAATAAAAACATAGCAGCACCTGTCAGACCGGACGCCCCTAAAACCCCACGTGTAACTATTACCCATCTACCTTGTACATATTGTAACATGCCCACTTTTCATACAACCGTTGGCAACACTGAAATGCTCTAAATGCCAAAAAGCCGATTTGATTTGAGAGAGCAGACGAGTAAGACAGGGAGGTCCCAGTCCCCAGAGAGTGGACACACAGAGGGCACTCATTTTATCCAAATAATTTCAACTTCAACACACTGCATGCAGCACATGGCACACAATACACATACAAGAGCCCAGACAAGTATGTCCTATAGAAAGGGGCACACAGATCTTAGTCGATGTTGCCCTCCCCACCTACTGCAGCGTCTGCGTTGCTTGCCGTTGAAGGGTTTACATGTATCCCACCATTCTTTTTCTGGACGTGTTTTTGGGCTGCATCCACTTCTTACTTCTCCAGGGTTCCTTATGGCAACAACGCTTCTTCTTTAACTGTGTGATGTCGGATAAACCGTTTCATCATCAAACTTGGGCTGACGAGAGGACAGCGTTACATCCGCAACGCAGGCGTCTGCATTTTATTCAGCATAGAACACGCAGTGCTGGTCAGCGGACAAGAACCCCCTCTTAACCAACCTGAAATGTGGTCAAAGAAAGATACGCCCCCGACTGTTCAAAACTGGCACCAACCGTGCCGGTGTCCTCCATTTTAATTTCAAAACTCTTAACACCCACCACCCACCTCCTCTGCCCATTCGTAAGGTTTCTTATATGGGATGGACAGTGGCTTAAAAATAGAGTATCTGTGCCGATAAAAACAAAAAAAAAAAAAAAAAGGATACACAACTTGTTACACATCGGGGGAAAGGGATTCTTATGAAAATAGTGGAAATTTTTGATTTGTGTGGTGCAAAGTAAAAATAAAGTTGTCGTACGCTAAAGCTTTCCATCACAAACACCGACTGTTGGTTGCCCTTGCTAGGCAGAGAATGTATTGGTCTTAGCAGTCGCAACCACAACTGTCTTCTTTATCCCCTACAAACGTAACACTTACAGAGATATTATAACAATAAAGTTGCGTAACGGGTATCTCTGCCTCAAAGAGCTTACCGTCTAATGGGGATATGTGAACACAGAGACAGAGTACGTGGGATGCAATTTTATACCACAAAGGTGAGAACGGTAACTAGTGGTACAGTGGGTCTTGAAGACGGGGTGGAGCAGGTAGGGAGGAGCAGGGTGAGAAGAGGCAGGACAGACAGTAGAAACGCGTCGGACAGAGAAGCCAGTACTGAGAAGAGCAGAAGAGGCGTGCAGGGACTGAGGGGAGAATTTTTTCGGCAATAATGGAATCTGGTGCCCCCTAGGGGATACAGACCCTGTGCTGTCCCTTCTCCAACCTTCCCCACAAACTCCATCTCGGTTCCTCCCATCTTGAATATGGCCTCCCAGGCTGGAGACCCGAAACGCGTAGGCCTGGTCCTTCCTCCCGAGATGAGAAGCCTCGGTCGGATTTCCCCAGGACAATCTTCACCCAGGAAACGAGGACGATTTCCTTGTGACGTCACCCGCATCGTTTTCTGTGGGAAACGAGGAAACCTGTTCTTATCAATCATGCGAAAAACGTGACCGGCCACTACACAACAAGCTACAACAGCCACGTAGGATAAAGTGCACTAATGGCAGTACCTTTTTAGGGGTTGTCCTCTGGAGATTAATGCTTTTTGTACCCAAAGCTTACACTTTTCAGTATTTATAAAAATTTTTTTATTAAGTCTTTTTGTAAACCCTGAACCGAGACTTGTGAGGGGATGATTTCCTCGTTTGCTCTTCTGTGTGATATCACTTTGTTAAGAGTTTGCACATGCAAGAGTTGGCAACAGGCAAAGGCCCCCTCTCTCGCCCTTATCTTCTTGGGAACTCTTGATAATGATAGGGTGGGGTTTAGGGCAACAAAAAGGAACCCCACAACTATTGTGTGACTATCTTACTACTTACTCGCCCTTCAGAACCGCTCCTGAGAATGGACCAGTAACCGTTAAGTGCCTTAAGGTGTTACTGTACTTTAAACCTCTTGCTGCACTTTATATGGCATTTACCTTTTTAAACACCCTACACCAACGGGCGGGGCGAGAGGCTTTGGAGGTAGTCATAGCTTCTGATCCACATGCTCCGATGTACCTCCTGCATCCAAAGGGTTAAAGAAAAGCTCATTGGGATGCTTCATGTTAAAAGAGAAGCTTGTCATATTAAAACTTTTAACAGGTGCACACTATTAGGACCAGCAGACGTATCGTCAAACATTGCTGGTGTCACCATGTTGTCACGAGAGTATGCACATATATACAATTAACCCGGCCAGAATTGAACCAGATTGATATAGTAAAACTGCATGAGTTTATTTCATTGAGCCGAACGCCAATAACATTAGCGCAATATTTACACTTACTGAGGGTTTGACAAGGCGATCTTCAGAGCCGAAAGCAGCTCCTTAGTTGTTATCGGTCACACAAGGCACAACAACGACAGCAACAAGCAACCAACACGGAATAAGGGTGCACGAACTAATATAGATGGCAGGCCCCCATTCCTTACCATTTGCAGTTTTCAGTTATTGGTGAACAATTCTCTTGAGACCCCACACAGCTGCCAGGTAATTTTTTATTTTGGGCTCACTCCCGATTTCGGCCCTTTTCTTCCTATTTGGGTGGGGGCCCCCCCCGGGAGAGAAGCAATCACTTACTGCCCCACTAGGAAGGGTGAGAAAGTTATTGTTTTTTCCAGCATTCCAGTGAAAGGAAAGACTGCACATTAAACTCTGCTAACGCAGCCCCTTAATCCCCTTTTTAACTCAGACCAACAACAGGCTATATAAACACACCTGTTAGTCATAACCACATATAGCCATATTCTGCCTTCCTGTTCAACAAAAAAAATAAAAAAACACCAATTCCATTTAAATTTTTTAAGGATTTTATTTAAGGATTTTCTAATCTATTTTAGATATTGATACATTTATATATTTTTTACTTTTAATTACCAAGGTTCTTTATTCCCAATAGTTTTTATAAGCTTTTTAAAAATATATTTTTCATACCTTTTAATTCAATTCAAAGTTCTTTTGGCTGTATTGTACAATTCGAATTACAAAACCACTAATTACCGTGTTCTCATATCTTCCTATCAATCTTATCTCTAACGTTCGAGCCAAAATCCCGTTTCGCTACCAAACCCTCCCCACCTCCCCGGTAACGCAAAAAGCTGGGTTCACCAGCCCCTCATTATCAACCTCCCTGTAGCTACTTGGCCAGCCCATTTAATAAAAAACTATGACAGGATGCCTTCGTTGCCATCCTGTCTAGCAAAAAAATGCTTTTTGGCAGGGGTCCTTTCCCATGTAGGGTGTCACTTTTGACAGTGAATGGTTATCACTAGTTTTGAGACCGGCGCTATGCATGAGGTTTCAAGTGGCCCTCCTTTGATTGTCATAACATATCAAAGGGCATTTTGGCGAGCTTCTTCCAAACCTACATCCATGTTATATAAAAACAGCGATAACAGAACTATTTTCTCCCATATTTTAAATCAGATTAACATATATATGCAACCTGTGTTTCGTTGCATAGGAAAGCATATCCAAATTTCATTCAGGCCTTGTAGCCACAAACACATACAAGATATGGTTCTATGGGGTTTACATTTTTAATTGGGAACAAATAACAGTTTAACAACCTCTCTCCAGTTTAATCATAACATAGCAATTATTCTACTGAAGCAGGGGCTGCAGATCAACATATCCAAATATGGTTAACCCTTGTCCCTCCCCGACCTGATTTCTACACATACAGGAATATAACACCAGACTGCTGGGAAATAACCTCTCAGACTGGGGCCAATTCTGCCTGAAGCGGGGGGATGCAGAGCAACATATACACGATCCCATTAACCCCCGTCCTACCCATCATAGACACATGCATCCTCACGTTTCGCCAACACCCACGCCATTACAATGCCAATTATCTTTTCTACTGTAAGACGTAAACCTCGACAGTCACCGCCTCAATGCAAGGCGCCAACTCCAGTCCCCAGACGCCCCACCGGTCAGGTTAGGCATTTCCCCGTTTCAGCACAGGTGTCTCAATCAGGCCTGGTTCAGTAGCCCCCTGTGTGCTGAAACTCAGATATCCTCAAAACCGGCCTGTTGGGGGGTGGTTAGACTGGAGTGGAGCACCCCCCACCGATAAAATAGCATTCTGTGCCGTTTTTTTCCACACAATATATACATATTACAAAGCTATTTTGACTTCCTTTAGAACTTAATTGGGGGGGGGGGGGGTGTAATTTTTTTTATTCCACACTAAAAGAATGTCCTAAAAAAAAAAATTTAAAAAAAAAAAAAATTGGAATTCTACCTTGGTAATGGAGAGTACTGGTACTCCAGGTTTGTAAATTATTCTCTGCTACTCTATGAGTAATTATCGCACTTAACGACTGCCCTAGGTCTCAGGACATGATGCATAATTTTTAAAAACTGAGCGAACGCCATCTTGTTTTCCTTGCTGTGCCATAGTGGCAAAAGAAAAAGCTGGTGTTATTTTCTCAAACTCGTTTTTGACCACAAGACTGCTCGAGTATTAACTTCCTACTATTAACTTCCGTACTGAGCGTAGGTGGGGGAATAAGTGCATTGATCCGAAGCCTAGAGGCCTCACTAATCGCGTATTTTAACACGTTTGTTGCAAGCAATGGATCGCTGGTGGCCGCGAGGGGTTTCAGGGATAGGTTTAACCAATGTTTTTTTACTTTAGGGTCCACGCTTAGATCCCCCTGCTATGGCGTGACAGCATCCTGTCGCCGTTGTTAATAGCTTATTTCATTCAGCTTTTAAGTGTAGGAGACAAGAGACTGCTACCGGGCGGGGTGGCCGTGAGCTGGTTTCCCCCTCATTGGTCCGAACTCGCTTCACCACAGTGTCTGCCGATGTCACGCGGTGGTCACCGAACAATCAATTTCCATTGCTTCATGATTGTGTTACTGTGCCGCGCCATCCGGCCCACAACGGATTAAATCAATCACTTGTTTTTGACGCGACGTCGCCGGGATTAATAAGCGCGGCCTTAAAAGGGAGCATACGGAGACATTCACACCAACACCAGGAGGAAAGACAGACTACACGCACCTATATACACACACAGGAGAGACACACACACACACACACACAGAGAGGGATAGAGACACACACCCACCTCGCACACTAGAGACACACAGGATAGACACAAACACGAGAGGGAGAGAGCATGAAAGATAAGTGGTTCAACTTTTTAATTCTAGTTTCCGGCCAATACGCTGTTGGCACTTCTGTTGGCAGCAACTAGATAGAGAGTTAATTTAGGGTCAGTCGGCACCTCTAATTTATATCAGCACCATTGTACCATACAAAAAATCAAACTCATACAGTATTCAAACTATGAGCATAGTTTCCCATATCAACACAGGTGTGTAATACTCTAACAGGTATACATTTGTGTTTTATTGGTGTATAATATGGTAACACATACAACACCTTATAGAAAACACGAGCCAAACTGCATTCCACCCATCAACACCTCGGTTATTAAACTAACACTACACGTTTACAAACTAAACTCCCGGCAAAACACATGGCTTTCCAGGGTCAAGGCCTCTGTCTAAGCAGGGGCAGCAAACTAAAATGCCCTCTACAACAGAAACAGTGTTAAAAAAGAAAAAAATTAATACTTCCAGGACCTTGCGCTCACATAAAAAGGGAACATTTTTAAAAAATGCACTGTTTGTGAATGATGCAGAGAGGGGGATGTAACGCAAGGGTTGAGCAACTGCAAGTCCGCAAGGGCCAACCACCAACAGGTCAGTTTTCAGGTATCCCTGCTTCAGCAAGGTGGCTCAGTCTTTGACATGCCCACCCAAGTCAGGGTGTCAGCAGCTGTAACTGGCATAGGACCCATATAGGTTTTAATATCTTGCCTATTATACAGTACATATCCTACCCCAAAGGCAGGCCAATTTGGGCCATTCTCAGAACAAAATTTCCTGTTGACTTCCCTGAGGAATTCCAATCGATAAGCGTCCCCGGTCGCGGCATAATACAAAAGCGAGGCCCCTAAAGTCCTTTACAAACCATGACTGCGATCCTAACTTACTGTAATGCAATCAACGTCTTTGGCCGCAGTGAAGCGTCTGGAAGTGCATAGGGAATTTAAAACAAAAAAAATGTTTTTTATACAAGGGCTGGGCATTCCCCATCCCACCCTCTGAGAAGGGGGGCGGCAAGAGAACAGCAATGCAATGTTTATTTTATATTAACTTCTTCCCCCCCTTTTGCTAGGTGAGGGACCAGTCCTCCTGCTAATGCCCCATACATCTGCTGCTTCTGTCCACAGCTCATCAGAGTCGCACCATTCAATTATAGGTATTGTGATGTTCAGAAAAACCAATTGATTGGGTAGCCATCAATTTAGAGTGGGGGGGGGGGGGGGCGTTACCCCCTTTCTCCAAAATATTTGGCTCCAGGCAATACGCGTGGCAGTCCTAGTGATGCATCTCAAGTGCCTGGATATTAAGACAATATAACGGTGTCCAGCTGCATAATATCTTGACCTCAAAAAGTAGTGAGGATCCATTTGTATTTTTTTTTGTAACGATGGTTTTTGTTATAAAAACAGTGATACCTTTATTATAGCCCAGCTTTTGGCACGTACAAAAATAATACATTATATTATATATACTAAATTGATATATAAAGCAAACAAACCTATGCACGTTAACCCTCAATGATCTAAACGCAGACGGTGTAACGAGGTAATTCACAATAACAACTATGGTTGCCAGGTGTCGGTATTGAACCGGACTGTCCTGTTTTTTGGATACTCTGTCGCAGGAACAAAATGAGAGGTACTGTAATACTGGAACATGTATGTGTCCGTATTTTTCCTCCCCAGGGCAATAGTGACCTAACGCACCTTTCCACACTTGAGTCCCAGTATTTTTGGAGAAGCCACCTGGGAAACCCTAAATACACCACATTGGTTATCGACATAACTTTGTTAGGAATAGAAGGGGGTTACACTAAATGTTTATTGTGCAGAATTAACCCCTGCTCCCCATCTGTCTCCTGAGCGCCATCAAGAACTGACCGTTAGATCAAATTTATTTACATTCCTTTTTCATTGTATCCTCCTGACCCTGCATAAAAAATCCCTTCACTACCTACTACTCTTCAATTTGAAGAACTGTTGCTTTAGAAACATATCTGGCTGGCCGTTAAAATGGCCCGCTATTGTTTTATAAAAAACTTTGTGACACACTGATATTCAAAGTGTTATGTTTTGAAAACGAAATAACAATTAAAATGTTTCAATTTCGCCATCCTTTTTGGAGAAAAATGTTAGCTGCGCATAGAGCCTTGTGTGTTTTTAGATTACTATTTATCTTCCAAATGGCAGGGGGGTCTACAACACATCGCAAGAGAAGAAATGACCATCGTTGTGATGGATGGTACTTCCACTGGATTCCAAGAGAGATAAACAGACCAAGAGACGACGACCAAAGAGGGGAAGGAGAAATCAGAAAATGTGTTTGAACGACGTGGAGAAGAAGAGGCTGTAACCTCAGTAAACTGGGAGATCATTGGAAGGTTTTCATCCGAGCAGTGGGAGAACTAAGGATGAATGATGCCGATGCATGCACGATGGTGGGTGTTGCTGATGGGTGGTGGAATGCTGAATGGTGAATCACTGGGTGGTACTGGATGGTGATATTGGTGGTAGATGATGGCTCTGGTGGTGGGTGGTGGTATGGCTGTAGGCCTGCTGGGGGTGTGGCTGCTGGCTGGTGCCTCCTGGGTGGTCCCTGGCTGGTGGCTACTGGGTGGTCGCTCTGTGCTCTTTGTGGTGGCTGCTGGCTGCTTGTGTGGTTGCTGCATGGGTGGGTGGCTGGGGCTGCTGGCTGGTGGCTCCTGGTGTTCGCTGCCTGGCTGGTGGCTTCTGGCATGGTGGGTGGTGGCCTGACTGGCTGGTCGCGGCTGGGTGGTGTCTGCTTGCGGTGGTCCTGCGTCTATTTCGCTGCTTCTTGTGGCTGGGCGCCTGCTGGGTGGTGGCTCGCTGTCTGAGTCGCGCTGGCCTGGTGGCTCCTGCCGTGTTCGCTCTGGGCGGTGGCTGCTGGCTGGTCGCTGGCTGGGTGGGTGGCTGGCCTGGTGGTGTCATGCAATGGTTTGGTGCTCCTGGGTGTTCGCTGCTGGCTGCTGGCTTCCTGGCTGGTGGCTGGTCGCTGCTGGGTGGATGGGCTGCTGGCTGGCCGCTGCTGGACTGAGTGGCTCCTGCGTGTTCGATGCTAGAGCTGTGGCTGCTGGCTGGTCGCTGCTGGGTGGTGGCTGCTGGGTTGGTGGCTGCTGGGTGGTGGTGACTGGGTGGTTGCATCTGGGTGGTGGGCGGGTGGTGCCTGCTGGGTGGTGGTGCTGGAGTGGTGGCTGCTGGGCTGGTGTCGCTGGCTGGTGGCTGCTGGCTGGTGGCTGCTGAGCTGGATGGCTCCCTGCGTTTTCTGACGAGGCTGGTGGCTGGGCGGCTAGCTGGCGTCCCTGGGTGTTCGCTGCTTGGGTGGGGCTGCTGGCTGGTGGCTGCTGCTCTGTGTGGTGGCTTCTTGTTGAGTGGCCTGCGGCTGGTTCGCTGCTGGTTGTTGGCGCTTGGCTGCTCCTCCCGTCTTTCTCTTTCTTCCCGCCGCCTTCCCCGCCCCCACCCCGTCATTCAGTGCATGTTTCTCTATAATTCAAGGCAAGAATTTAAGTGCAGACTTTTCTGTGTGTATTTTCTTTTCTTCTGTCTCTCTACCTATTGAAAATCTTATCCTTGGATGTTTCTTCAGAGTCGATGGGGTGTTTTTGTTCCCGGGTTATTTTCAGGTGTAGACAACCCCCCTGGATATGCTGGTCGTTGAGGGTTTAACCTTATGGATATATTTTTAAAAAACTATGACTAATAGTCAATCTCTTATAATGACAGACATTGGTGAAAAGTATACTTTCCTGCATTTTCTGTTTCAATATTACCCCACCCAAACTTTTTCACTTCATGAGTGTATAGTGCCTGTGCATCGCTGGCGAGTAGTATAGGACTGTGCATGCTGTGAGAGTGTATAGGCTGTGCATCGCTGGTGTGCTTTTTATTATATTTTAGTCTTGCATCGCTTCTATAGTG
>WSYH01017831.1:0-11635 GCA_036426205.1 Ascaphus truei
AGAGGTAGGATAGGCCTGCAATGTGCTGTGTTAGGAGAGGTAGGATAGGCCTGCAATGTGCTGTGTTAGGAGAGGTAGGACAGGCCTGCAATGTTCTGTGTTAGGAGAGGTAGGATAGGCCTGCAATGTGCTGTGTTAGGAGAGGTAGGATAGGCCTGCAATGTGTTAGAAGGGGTAGGATACCCTGCAATGTGTTAGAAGAGGTAGGATAGGCCTGCAATGTGTTAGAAGAGGTAGGTAGGATAGGCCTGCAATGTGTTAGGAGAGGTAAGATAGGCCTGCAATGTGTTAGAAGAGGCCTGCCTCAAGGATATTACAATCTATAGGCGGGGTAAGTAGACTTTGCGGGCAGGGGATAAGAGGGTTGGTGAATTTCAGAAGCAATAGAGCAGCTGTAACATTACCGAATGGCAGCAGGTGGGGGACACCCTTAGCTGCCGCCTTTTGGGATGACGCAGATGTAGACTGAAGGATTTCTGAATGAACTCAGCGGGCTTTTGAAATTCCGTTGTCCAGTCATAAACTCTGCAGGGGGCGGGGCTGACGAAACGCAGGGGGCGGGGCTGACGGAACACATTGCAGGAAGGAATCTCAGGTGTGAACCCATAGCACGCTGGTTCTGTGCAGAGGGGAGTTCTTGGGGAACCCTTTCAGACGTCCGCCTTTTGGCGCGACGCAGATGTAGACTGAAGGAAGCCTTGTTCATGTGTGGGCTCCGATGCGTCGGCTTGTTATGCGTGCGTGTAAGAGCCCATGCTTAAGGCTTCGTTGCCTCCCCCTTGTCTCCGCAGAACGAGGACGTGCGACCTCACATCCGAGACAGATTTCGCTTGCATGACTGCTTACCCCCGGACTAGCGAGGGGGCTGCGGTCACCCGGCTGCAGGGGGTGCGACGCTGCAGGACCCCAGGACTGAAGCAAACACGTGTACACAACCATTTGCCATTACTGTTGAAAGCATTTCTTTTCTTCTCTTTGCTGTCCAAAAAATAAGAAACGGTTTCACCGTGGCGCGTTGTGACTGGTGTGACGTCACACCAGCCGGCAGCTCAGGGTCATGTCCTACTCCCAGGAATGGTCACTTCTCGGAGACACCCGTCGCTGTCTGTGAGCGGTGAGACACAGAGCAGACCCCTCCCCCCCCGCCCCAGCTCACCTGTCTTGTGCGATTTACCTGGGTTCGTAGCCCTCTCTGTTCCTCCTCAGAAGTTTAATTTCAGCAGGAATGGCCAGTGAGATTAATTTGTCTCCTGTTCATGTTTCTAAACTTTCTCCAGATTGATCATCATTAGTCTAGAACTCCATTATGCATTCCTTGTATTTCAATCGCTTCAGTTTGTTCTAACGTAGCCAGGTTTTAATCCCCCTTTTTTTTTTCTTTTTTGTATCATATCTTTGGCTTTTTTTTTTTTGCTTGCATACTGTATATTTGTTTTGTTTTTTTTAAAGCTAAAAAGAAAATCTTTAGGTTTAATCCATGTAAGTTCCATTTAAAAATACACAATATATATATCTTTTATATCAGGGGTGGCCAACTCCGGTTCTCAAGGGCCACCAACAGGTCAGGTTTTCAGGATATCCCAGCTTCAGCACAGTTGGCTCAGTCAAAGACTGAGCCTCTGATTGAGCCACCTGTGCTGAAGCTGGGATATCCTGAAATATCCACTCCTGTTTTATATCCTACCTGTAATATTCGATCTTAGTTTTTAGGCGTTAATGTTTTTTTTTTTTTTATTTGTTAAAAAAAATAAAAAAAAATAGACGACATTTTAAAAGGAAAATCTAAGAGCCAGTGACGTGGCAGCTTGTACAGAGACAGACGGGGGGGTGTATGCGCCTGCAGTGTGAGCTGCGTACAAGCACAACACGCGGATTAGTTTGTATTTAACCCCTGCGACGCTTGAGGGGGATCCTTACACAGTGCAGGGAGCAGGGCCCCCCGAAACCCGCGCTCCTTCCCCATCCACGCCGGCTCTGGTACTAACGCAGCTACTTTAACGTGTAAAGGGTGGGTATTTTTTTACGATGTGGTCCCTTGCGAAGGGGGCGGCGAGCGAGATGCTTTTTTTGTTATTTTTTTTTTCCGGTGAGTGCGCTTTGTGAATGTTTAGTTGTGCGCGGAGCCTTCTGTGTCACATGTACAAGCTCAGACAGACGGAAGAGAGATGGCACTTTTTCTTTTTTTAAAGAGGTTTGTATTTTGTAAGCTTGTTCAGAAAGTACAGTATTGGAAATTAAAGAGATCTACAGAGGAGGCTGTCCAACCTGTAATTTGTTTTTTTTTTTAATGTATAATACCTGTTTACCTGTATGCCATTTATTGTATAAATTACACATGGATTCATTTTCAAGTCACTCCTTAAAGTAAGGAGTTTTTTTTAGTAAGGTTTTTAGGAAAACAACATTTAATTTTTGTATTTTTGATTTTAAAAGAAAAAGCATGAGTTCTGTCATATTTTCAGTGTATTAATGAAGATTTTAACCTTTCCTCTGGGTGGCTGTTTTTTATTTAATAGTATCTGTCTGTGTGTTGGTGCATTATCACTCAAATGTTTCAAACGGGAACACAATATTGGTGAGCCGCAGAGGGACATCCTGTCCGGCGAAAGTGGTCCTTTTTATTAATGGGAACAAATGAGTATTTCTAACTTTTTTAATACAGAAAGGTATTTTACCTGCTTGGAAGTAGTTGAAACGTAGGACCGTTGGCGGCCTCAAACGGTCTTATGTCACCAGTAACATGTCATCCTCAGCCACTCCCACCAGTGACGTGTCATCCTCCACACGCTCCCACTCCCACCAGTGACGTGTCATCCTCCACGCGCTCCCACCCCACCAGTGGCGTGTTATCCTCAGCCCCCTGAGGATGACAGGAAAGTGTGGGAGGTGGAAGGGGGGCTGTTATCCTCCACAACCACTTCCACCAGTGTCCTGTCCTCGGCTCACCTCCACCAGTGTCCTGTCCTCGGCTCACCTCCACCAGTGTCCTGTCCTCGGCTCACCTCCACCATTGTCCTGTCCTCGGCTCACCTCCACCAGTGTCTGGCGCTGACCCTGGTGAGCCCCTATCTACTCTAGTGCCTGCTCGGTTGCACAGGGGTCTCCGGGGCAGTGTTGCACACCTGTATACAAGGGGAGCAAGTGAGCTGGGTGTGTATTGCCCTTTACTGTAACTGGTGTAACCTCTACCTGCAAAGTGATGTCCATCTGTGTGACCAAGCCCAAGGATGCAACCGGGAACGCACAGTGTCACACACGCACACACACACTACAATACGCTCCCGACACAATCTTTCCTAGGGGCCTTGTCTCTACACCGAGTACAAATTCATTTCAGGTCCTGTTATGTCTCAGCTATGCTCTGTCCTGGTACTGTGTTCATATGAGTGTTATAGTCCAATGTATCTTGAGCAGGAAGTATCCCCTTCAACAAACCCAATGATAACGATCCCAGCAGTAATTAGAGGCTGGTTCTGTCACAAACTGATCTTGTTGCCGCAACAGCCGTGCGCTGCTTCATCGCCGCGACGACTTCTGATGACCACATAGCGAGAGCCGCCGTTTGTTCCCTGCTTTGGATCGGAGTGTAATGCACACCTGGCTCTGATTACCGCATGTGTGACGTTTCGCTGGGTGTTGGTTGCTGTTTAATAACACAAGTTCTCACACCCAACCATTCCTGGCCCAGTTGCATCGTGCATATGGCTGACTGCCTGTAAGAATCAGTAAAATCTGATCAGCACATGGATAGGGGCATCCCTGCAAAATTGTACGCGGTATATGTAGAAGCTAGTGAAACGTGTGTAGTGCCCATTATACCCCTATTCAGGGCAATGATAGGAGGCAGTTAGGAGTGATCATTGGAGAAGAGGGCAGGAAGTAATGGATGGGGAGGTGAGACTGATAAGATTAGCCCATGTAATGGAAGAATAACAAAAACGTAATGGGGTAAAAAGTGTGCGTGTGTGCGTGTGCGTGCGCTCTCCATGATTGACCCAGTGCCCCATGAATCCATGCAAGGGGGGCACATACGTTACAATGCAGTGTTTTGTTAATACAAAACATTGCAGGCCTCTCTGGCACTTAAGGAGTTAAACATGTCCCAATATGTTGCCAGCCCAGGATATACATACATACACACACACTTACATTTTAAGTTATGGTGGGTGAAAAAGGCAACAAAAAACCCTCCACCGTTGGCATGTAGTCAATAAAGAATATCAGGTCTGCACCCTGCTTTTCACCATTATCACCTAGCATATAGTGCTCCCACTGCAGCAAGGGATTCTGGGAAATGACATGCAAATGAGCACACAATGTGTCACCCTTTGCCTGGAATATCCATACACAGGACTTCATCAAGGGCCTGTTGGATGAAACATGTCGGTGTGTTTCCTACACCTTCATTGCTAAGCTGATTGTGCAATAAACACAATGTTACTACATCTGGAGTTGCCCTATCTGTTTTTGATCCACTGATGCGGAAGCTGTGCTCCTTTCCTTCTACATATCCTGATCTCTACCACTGAGGATTGCACGCTGCAGAGTTTTCCCCTGTCTGGATGTCACTGTCAGGTAAAGGGCAACAGCCCCTCTGTGTTTACCTTCTCAGTGCCTGCTGTTTTATTGATCTAAACCGTATGGGTAGGTAATCACTTACCAGGTGATCAATCTGGGGTAGCCAGGTGGGCACCACTAGGTCCCTTAATCTCCCTTGGGGGATCTCTGTTATTATACAGTTATTATGGACATTGGGAATATACTCTGAATATATTGTTCTTATACACTAGAGCACTTACTGGTGAAGCGCCATCTACCAAATCACCAATTAAAAGAATTTTGGAAGGGTTGCAACATTCTCCATGCAGTGGAAAACATCTGCAAGGCATGGAATGAGGTGAAACCATCCCATTTAAATGGTGACTGGTGCAAATTGTGCCCTGATTTTGTCTCTGATTTCCATGGCTTTACATACAGAGACCGTTGCGGAGTTACTTAAAGTGTTGTGCAAATGGGTAAAGAGGATATTGATGAGTTGCAGGCATCACATTCTGAAGAGTTAATCAATGAAGATCTTCTGCAATTAGAACAGCAACAAATTGCAGATGAAGAGGCAAAACAATCTGTTGGAGAGATTACTCCTCGTAAATCCTTAACCACAAAACTGTTGAGTGAGGCATTTAAGCACATTGATAGTGAATTGACGAAAATGACCCCAACATTGAACGCAGCTCTTCAGTCAGTCGAGGGATGTCCAACCTACTGGGCTGCTACAGAGAGATCTACAGGCAGAAAAGCATCTGTGCAGACTTCATTAAAGATCTTCTTCAAGAGAACCACATCATCCACTCTACCTCGGACTCCTGTGAGTAATCTACATACATCTCCTCCAAGAAGCCCCTCCAAATCCCCTCCATGAAGCCCCTCTAAGTCCATCCAAATCCCCTCCAAGAAGCCCTTCCAAATCCTCACGAAGAAGCTCTTCCAAATCCCCTCAGGATACCCCTATGACAAAGCGCGTAACCGCGAAACGTATGTTGGTACTGACGTCTTCGGTCAGCAGCGTTCGCCGTGGTGAGCGACGCACTGGAAGCCTGGCTCCCGCCTGCAGCACACCGTGTCGACTATGACTATCTCACCTTGGCGGTTCACTTTATATCGTACTATATATTGTAGTGTGGTGGTGGAAGGGGAGAGTTTTCATTATTTCTCTTCCTTCTATTGGCTCAACGCTGCACCTGGCTATTATATATATATGTGCTATATCTAGACAGCGGACTATAGGGATACCCTTCAATCCGTCCCTACTCTCCCTGATTTACCTCCGATTGGGTTTGCCCAATAGGTGCTACTTATTAACCACCTTTTTTTCCCAGTTGTACACAATATATAGGCTGGTGCATTACTGAAGTAACAATCGGTGCGCTATATGCTAATCTCCTGTCTGAAGGTGTGCGCCTTACTGTCTACTGCACCGTTTAGTTAACTTTTATGCGCCATTTGCTAACCTTCTTTAAACGCCATCTCTAAATGTCCCGCACCGTTCCAAGGATATCTAAAGAGCTGATATAGAAAATAAGCCGGTTGCTTGCTCAAGGAGCCGCGCTATATAGGTAACAGTCAGCAAGGAATGTGTTAATCAATTAGCTCCGGTGACAGAAATGGGCACTATATGAGGGATACTAGGGAAGCCTCCTGGGGAAAGGGCATCAGCAGCATCACAATTGAAGTACAGCTGAAGTATAAGCACAACAGTCCAAAGAAACACTTGTGTATGGCGTGGAGTGTGCAATGTACTCACGATCAGTCGCCATGTCCCTTATCCTCGTGGCCACATATCAGCAATGAAGCTCGGTGTTTTCTGTCGGCGTCTTGTCCAATCCTGGGATAGCAGCAGAGTGAAGGAGGATCGGTATGACGTCCAAACCTGAACAAACGTTGGAACTCACCAGCAAAAATTGAATAAAAAAACTTTATTGGGCTACATAAAAAATGTGAACATCCACATGGAGAACCTAGCTCCTCCTCCCACGCGTTTCACGCCGTCAGTGGCGCTAACCTCAAGCTAGGTTCTCCATGTGGATGTTCACATTTTTTATGTGGCCCTATAAAGTTTTTTTATTCAATTTTTGCTGGTGAGTTCCAACGTTTGTTCAGGTTTGGACGTCATACCGATCCTCCTTCACTCTACATCTAAAGATCTGCCGTCGGAGCGGCAGACATTTAAAGATGTCCCGAACGGCCCTGTGCTCGGAGCGGCGGACATTTAAAGATGGCGTTTTTGATCTCGAGCGGTGAGGTGTCCCAGCAGTGAGTTCCCCAGGTTGCTCCTACACATTTTCTGATTTCATCCTCCCATCTTATTTTTTGTCGTCGTCTTGGTCTTTTAATTGCCCTCGGACTCCAGTCGGGGATAGAGAGGAATAGGGGTAAAGCTACATTCTCATCAAATACGGCAATGGGAACGAAAACAGCTTATAGTTAGATAAGTAACATCAGCTGGTAAGAAAAGCAGCTGGGCAATGGGAAATAGGGAATGTGGAAGTGTGAAGGGTAAGGAGTTTAGGGGAACAAATCAAAGAAATTGTGTAATTTGAATAACTGAATATGGAGTATTGCTTGACCGGAGGAAGAGAGAGAACTGCCACACACTCGTCTTATAGTATCAATTGTTAGTTCAAATACAAAAGGTAGCACCTAATACTGAAGTACTCATTTACTCCGCACTATCATCGCAACTGGACTAACACGGCTCCGTCTACTGAATTCACGTAATCTGAATCAAATTATATAGATGTAGCCCTGCCACCTGTGGCTACTAACCGGTCCTTGTACTGGCAGTAAGCCCTGGTAAGAACAGGCCTTGCCAGTAGTTGATATGGGGTTTTTCCCTTCCTTGGTGCTGCACTTGAGTGACAGCAGGAGGCGGTGACATCAGGCCTTTGCATGACCAATCATGAGACAGACCTGGTGTCCTCCTGGCTGTATTTAAGGGCAGTGCTGCCCCAAATTCAGTAGTGCCTCTACCCACTGGAGAGGGGCAGGTCACACTGCCAAGAGCCTGACTATTGGGCCATCTCTTGTCCTCTTCCGTCCGGGGGAGACTGAGTGTGTACCATACCCCTGCCTGTGCTAGAGGGGCAGGAAAGAGCTGGGACTGGTGCGGGTGCCCTTGGCCTGTAGTGAAGGTCCAGGGACCATCCTTCAGTGAGAGCTGTGAGACTGCATCAGACAGAACCTGCCGTGCACTGTGCTGTACAGTGAAGACAATAAACCATTCCTGTTGTTATACCTCCTGCTTGGTGCGTGACTTTACTGGGGGGAGAGGTAATAGTTCTACCGCGGGAGATCACCATCAGTTCCCTGGATCCTATGGCAGATGGAGGCGCTGCCCTGCTAGAGATAAGTAGGGTATGAACCCCAGAAGCCTGGTCCTGTGTCACCACTACCATCGGCGGACGACTCAGCCCTCCTGTTACCAGCAGGTATATGCACCACACACGAACCGTAATGGCCAAATCTCCCACCGGGTGGGAGAAACACGGCCTTGACCTCTGGGGAAAGGGCTCAGATCGATGACTATGTAATGACCCATAGGCCTACGCCGGCCCCTGCCCCGCATGTAGTCCGCATCACATTGGTGTCTGGTCCGGGTAATATATCCACTCGGAACGTTCCTCCGTATCCCTTGACCAACCCCTCAGTTTCCCCTGAGAGTTCTGTTTCTGTGGAAAACCCCAACCGGATCAGTCAGGGTGGTGCTCCACCTGCGGACGTTAACCGCACCGCAAGGGAACATTACTCTAAAAAGAGGAGCCTGCGGGCCTCTAAGACTCTTACTCCATCGTCGGATTGGAAGGACTGGTCTTATGGGAATGAAATGTTAATAGATAATAAGGACATTGATGAAGATGTATGTAGTGTAAACAGTGGGGTCAGCCATTATGCCATGTCTGTTGCTTATGATGTTTCAGGGTTTTCAAACACCACATCACACACACGGTCCGCTGTAGTAACGTCAGCCGGGTCCTTGCCCTGGTGGCATCCTAGATTCAGGGGGTACGTGCCGTATATGGATCGTAATAGATTCCTGTTAGAAAGAGGAGATGTGGTAGACCATTGATGGGCAGAGGGAGTGGTCAACCCCAAGGAGACCGCAGAGGCCATGAGAAGAGAGGATAAGTTTGGGTATAGTACAGCCCACGGGAATGGCCCTAGACAATTACGAACCTCTGTTCAGGAACCATTGTTCTGGGTTCAGCCAGGCCAGGCTGAAGGCCGCCGTTTAACTAAGATCAGCCTAGTGGAGCGGCGTATAGTTCAGAAGTACAGGAACTCGCACGGGTTCGAGTACCCCTATGTCCCTGAGCCATTAATGAGGGAGATTGACGAGAACAGGGAGAAGTGGCTGATAGAAGCTGTAAGGGCTTATGTTACTGAGCACAGCCAGAGCACCTTTCATAACGTGCAGGAAAAGGTGGCTTATCTGGTGGGAGTCTGGAAGGTCAATTTACATGGACCGGGTGGAGAATGTGTCTGAACGGCATCCTAAGAGGGTGTTTTCCATCACCGTGTCTGATGACTCAGGAGCTTCAGTAAGGAAACCAGATCCTGAGCACTATTACTAATAAGGCTCTCCATGTTGGGAAGGAAGCTTTTGTTCTGTAAGGTAACCATTTCATGGTTGTAGTCAAATAAAGCTGCTAAATGGTTCCAGTATGCTGTAATGACTGTATTCACAGAAAATGTTATCATGCATATTAAATGTGATAATCATTATGTGAATGTTATGCTGTTATGTTCAGGTTACCTTTAAGGGTGGTAACTGAAAATTTAGCACCCAAGCGGGGTCGTTGGGATTCCACCAGAGGGAGCATGCCGCCATGCCACCTGTGGCTGCTATCCTGCCCTTGTACTGGCAGTAAGCCCTGGTAAGAACAGGCATTGCCAGTAGTTGATATGGGGTTTCCCCCCTCCTTGGTGCTGCCCTTGAGTGAGAGCGGGAGGCGGTGACATCAGGCCTGGGCATGATCAATCATGAGACTGACCTGGTGCCCTCCTCCTGGCTGTATTTAAGGGCAGTGCCGCCCCAAATTCAGTAGTGCGTCTACCCACTGGAGAGGGGCAGGTCACACTGCCAAGAGCCTGACTATTGGGCCTTCTCTGGTCCTCTTCCCTCCGGGGGAGAGTGAGTGTGTACCATACCTCTGCTAGAGGGGCAAGGAAGAGCTGGGACTGCTGCGGGTGCCCTTGGCCTGTAGTGATGGTCCAGGGACCATCCTTCAGTGGGTAGCTGAGAGACTGCATCAGACAGAACTGGCCGTGCACTGTGCTGTACAGTGAAGACAATAAACCGTTTCTGTTTGCAATATACCTCCTGCCTGGTGTGTGACCTTACTGGGGGTAGAGGTAATAGTTCTACCGCGGGAGATCACCTTCAGTTCCCTGGATCCTATGGCAGATGGAGGCGCTGCACTGCTAGAGATAAGTAGGGTATGAACCCCTGAATCCTAGTCCTGTGTCTCCACTACCATCGGCGGACGACTCAGCCCTCCTGTTACCAGCAGGTATATGCACCACACACGAACCGTAATGGCCAAATCTCCCACCGGGAGGGGTAAACACTGTTACATGTATATAAAAGTGTGCACCAAACACCAGGTAGACAGATGACAGAATAATAGAGGACAGCCACATTACTGGACTTCTGCTACACAGTCACGTACAATACAAACATAACTCACTAGACAGGGACAGTGAGGAGCAGATATAGCAGGAGCAGTGACAGTCACCTCAAGCCTGAGGTCCAGTCGCCAAAGGGACACTTCATCGTAACCAGTCAGGACATCTGGCTTTGCTCTGGATGACCCATGACCATGAGACTGGTACCAGTTTGCTCAGGAGGGGGTTAGAAAAGGGTTGATCCGCCCAAATATGTTTCCCGGATTTATTCCCCAAAAAATCTTTTTCGCGGTGTAAAATCCGTGGACGGATTTGGTTGGTTTTAATCGGCTCAGATTCATCAAAATTGCCATTGGATGCACTCCGTTTACGGATTCGTAGAATCCAATCTGTGGATTCGGGTCGCGGAATCCGCGAAGTGTACAGGTAATAATAATTTAAAAATCAAAACGCGAATCTTCCCCCAAAAATTCATTTATCTTTAGTGGGGTCACTCATCTATACCCTACCAACCAAAGAACTGCCACATTCACGCACAGATCCCAAAAGGCGTTATACAGATCTCCCTATAATGCAGCCAGGAAAACACACATTATAAAGTCACAAAGTGATGACAGAATTGACTGGGGCTTTAGAGGTGACTTATTATAGGGGTTCAGGGTAACAGAGCCGTAACAGCAGGCAACCCGGAAACGGGGCAATGACAGCAGGTAACGGGGTAACAGCAGTAACATCACGTGATCAGTATTATTGCATCTACAGGTAGTTGTATTATTTTATTAGTTAATGTATTTGAGGCGTTCCGGTCACGTGTAATAAAACCATATCACACAGTGAGGGCCCCCTCCCTCACAAGCGGTGTGGTGCCTGTGGAGGACCCCGAGCTGTCACGTGGTGTCACGTGCCCGGAACTGCCTGTCAAACTAATTGTGGTAATTAAATGATCTTTCCCCCACCAATATGGCCGCTGTTCCCGGTCACTTGACCCCGCGTAGCCGCCCTGTTGATGCTCCGGGGGGGGGGGGCGGGGGGACCGCTCGGGTTTCGCTGTTCCCTGTCTCCCAGTACTAAAGCTGCGGCTTCCCGAAGGTGTTCGCTCGCGTACGCCGTCCGTTCTCCTCCTGGGAGGAGCAATATGGCGGCACGGGGTTCGGAGCCATGACGCACTTCCGGTGAGAACCCCCAGAATACCCTGGAGCGCGGCGCGCGCAGCTGGACGCGGTGAGTCAGTGAGACACGGAGCGGCCGGCGGGAAAGATGGCGGAGACCGACACCTGGGGTGAGTAACGGGGGTGGGATGCACAGAGGGGGGCAAGTTACCAATATCTGGGATCCCATCGCCCGACTCCCGGGTCACAGCCGCATCAACGGCCCCTCCCCCAACCATGTGCCTCACGCCCGGTGAACCCGACACACCCTATTATCCTCCTCCCGTCTCCGACCGCGTTCTCCC
>WSYH01017834.1:0-11628 GCA_036426205.1 Ascaphus truei
ATTCCCATTTCGCTGAAGAACAATGCAAACGCCTCAGTGAGAAACTGAGAAACAAACTGATCCATCAACTATATGGAAAAAAACAGGAATTAGAACGGCAAAAATGCACAATACTCCAAACCCTGCAATTGCAAAGCAGTGCAAATACCAACAAACTGGAAAAAGATATGCAAACTCTGCACAAGAGACTGCAGTGGAACTTAATCAAGAAGAAACAGAAGAAACTACAACGCCTCTCTCAGTATGACTGCAGACCATGGACACAACATAAGGGATTTCAAACCAACAAAAAGCAGGACAACTATTTAGAACTAGAAACCAGAACTGACTCTTCAAGACAGATACACAACCTCAACCCAGAAGAGTACCAAGCCTGCCAGGGAGTTATAAACCTGTCTGATTATAAACTCTCTAAACCTGAGATCTCTGTTCTCTCCAAGGGACTAACATTCTGTCCCACCACCAAACTGGATCAAATCCAATTATTCTCAGACCTAGAAGAATTCTTCAGGAGACTACGACTGAAAGAATACTTCCACAAAAAAGAGAACACCCCCATAATGACAGAGAACAAGAAGAAGAAGAAGAACACATACTTCACACCACCAACAGGATGCAACATCATACTTGACAGCTACATACAGAGCTTAAGATCACAAGTTTCCTTACTAGCATCAACACAGCAGAAAAAAACTATGCACAACCTATCCCCCATGGAGAGATGTGCTATCAAGGAACTGCGAAACAACCACAACATCACCATCAAACCAGCAGATAAAGGAGGCGCAGTGGTGCTGATGAACACAAATAAATACATAGAAGAAGGCAACTCACAGACAACACCTACTACAAGAAACTCACGCATGATCCAACCCAGGAATATACAAAGCAACTCATGAATCTCATTCAAACATTCCCTAACCACCTGCAACCACAATTGAAGCAACTAATACCTGACAACCCAGGAGTTGGGATCTTCTACATGCTTCCCAAAATCCACAAACCAGGAAACCCCGGCAGACCAATTATAACAGGTATGGATACACTCACGGAACAAATATCAGGCTTAGTGGAGAATATCCTCAAGCCTTTAGTCAGAAGCACCAACAGCTTCATACAAGATACCACAGATTTTCTCAATAATCTTAACAACATCAACCAACTACCATCCAACACACTGCTAGTTACCATTGATGTAGAATCCCTTTACAGCAACATCCCCCACAAGGATGGTATTGAGGCATGCCTGCATTTCCTTACAACATCTCCAATGGATCAGAAATACAGCGCTGATGTAATTACCAAACTGATAGAATACATCCTCACACACAACTTCTTCAGCTTCAACAAGGAAATGTACCTACAACTAATGGGGACTGCAATGGGTACCAAGATGGCACCGCAATATGCCAATCTTTTCATGGCAAATCTTGAACAAAGATTCCTAACTACATGCCTCCACAAACCCTACAAATACTACAGATACATTGATGACCTGTTTATAATATGGACAGAGGGTGAAGAAAACCTAAAACAATTCCACGAGTCCCTGAACTCATTCCATCCATCAATTAAACTCAAAATGGATTATTCAGCAAACCTAGTAAACTTTCTAGATACTACAGTAACACTGAAAGATGGCAAACTGCACACATCTGTATACAAGAAACCAACAGACAGATGCAATTACCTCCAGAACTCCAGCTTCCATCCCACTCATACAAAACAAGGTATCATACACAGCCAGGCTATAAGATACCACCGCATATGCTCTGACACTGAAGACAGAAATAGGCATCTCACAACCCTGACTGAATTGTTCAGACAGAAGGGATACAAACCAAAGACCATTGCCAAAACTATTACATCTGCAATAAAAGCCCCACGAGAACACCTGCTACAATACAGACAGAAAGAACCTACCACACGCATACCACTAGTGACCACATACAATCCTACCCTAGAGGGCATACGAAAAATAATCAAAGATCTGCAACCCATGCTGACAGAGGATGCAACATTAAAAGAAATCTTTCCCAAACCTCCCATTCTTGCATTCCGGCAACCACCAAACCTCAAACAGAAATTAGTCAGCAGAAAACTTCACAACGATTTTAAAGACATGGATAATGGCACAACACCGTGCAGTAACACACGCTGCAAACTCTGCAAACATATTTGCCAGGATCCCACAGCCAGTCACAACCATAGAACATTCAATGTTAAAGGATCATACAGCTGCACATCCAGGAATTTAGTGTATATGATTCAGTGCAACAAATGTGACCAAGGTTGCTACATTGGGGAAAGCAGCCAAAAACTACAAGGAAGAATGAATATGCACAGACACTCTATACCACAGCTCCATCGTCATCCCCCCGTTCAGACCTCCGTTCCCCTCCACACCCCGTTCACAGCTCCTGTCCCCCCCTTCAGAGCTGCGTTCCACCCCACCTTCAGAGCTCGCCGACGGCGGGTCACTTTAGGGTTGGGATTCCCCCCCCCCCTCACATCTAGGCGGCGGTGGCGGCTCACTGGGGGGGGCAAGTTGTAAACCCCCCTTCAGAGCTCAGCAGCGGTGGCTCACTGGGGGGGTAGCTGGGAAGGTAGTGATCACCCCCTTCAGAGGGCGGTGGCGCGGGGGGGGGAGGGGGAGACAGTGAGCGAGGAAGCGGTGTGCGGGAGGACGGCGCCGGTGGCAGCATCTTAACCAGGCTTTCCCTCCCCTTTTCTTCCCCCGGCTCTCCCTGGCACTCCCTCCTTCCGGCTCCCCAGCTCTCCGTCTCCCCCCCGGCACCCCCTCCCCCCCGGCACCCCCTCCCCCCGACTCCCCGGTTCGCTCTCCCCCCAAGAGCCCGCTCGCAGCCACTCTCTAGCAGTGCGGCACTTCCGGTGCGGAGTGGCGAGAGGGGGTTGAGGGTGTGAGCGGCTGCTCGGTCTGGCCCGCGGCGGCGTGCGGAGAGGCGAGGGGGGGGGCTGCTCGGTCTGGCCCGCGGCGGCGTGCGGAGAGGCGAGGGGGGGGGTGTTAGCGTTGTGTTTGAGGTCCGGCGTTGGCGGTGTAGGGTAAGTGTGCTGATCGAGGGTGTTGTTGGGGGGGGGGGGGGATCTTGCTCGTTTTCGAGGACACGCGGCTGAAAGTGCCGTGTAGGGTAAGAGCATAGCAAAGGGGCCGTAGTGGTGATAGGGGGTGGTTCAGCGCCGGGAAGGGCGGAGGGTGGGTGGTCAACGGCGGCATAGCCGTTGAGGAGGGCCAGAGGGGTGATAGTGGGGGGGGGGGGGGGGGATCTTGCTCGTTTTCGAGGACACGCGGCTGAAAGTGCCGTGTAGGGTAAGAGCATAGCAAAGGGGCCGTAGTGGTGATAGGGGGTGGTTCAGCGCCGGGAAGGGCGGAGGGTGGGTGGTCAACGGCGGCATAGCCGTTGAGGAGGGCCAGAGGGGTGATAGTGGGGGGGGGAGTGTTGTACTTACTTTTGGTGTCCTGGTGAGCGTCTCGTCAGCGTTTCTAGGGTTGAGTGTGTGTGTGTGTGTGTGTGTGTATGTATCTATATCCTTTGGCCTGTCACTCCGCCTCAGGCCAATGAGAGGTGTGCGGGCCAAGGGACCAATGAGATTTCCCCTAGGGACACAGGAGATGCAGACAGGCATACAGTGCTTTCACAAATATAGTATAAGATATATATATATATATATATATATATATATATATTAGTGTATCACTACAAATACCCAGTCACCCACCCAACGTCACCCACCCTCTCCCTCAACCACCCACCATCTCCCTCACAGTCACCCACGCTCACCGTCAATCACCCACCCTCACCATCACCCACCCACCCTCTCCCTCACCGTCACTGACCCACCCTCTCCCTCACCGTCAACGACCCACCCTCTCCCTCACCGTCACCGACCCACCCTCTCCCTCTCCGTCACCCACCCTCTCCCTCACTCATTTATATCTGGCTTTTTTTACTAGATTAGTGAGGTCATCCAATATTTTCCCTTACACACACGCACGTAAGGAACAGAGAGAGAGAGAGAGAGAGAGAGAGAGAGAGAGAGAGAGAGAGAGAGAAAGAGAGAGAGAGAAAAGGAAAAAAAAAAGAGAGAGAGAGAGAGAGAGAAGGAAAAAGAGAGAGAGAAGGAAAAAGAGAGAGAGAAGGAAAAAGAGAGAGAGAAGGAAAGAGAGAGAGAGAAGGAAAGAGAGAGAGAGAGAGAGAGAGAGAGAGAGAGAGAGAGAGAGAGAGAAGGGAGAAGGGAGAAGGGGGAGAGAGAAAGGGAGGGAGAGATGTCTTGTAATGTGCGTATGTAAAAAAATTATGTAGCACAGGCTATACCTATCTTCCTTCTGCTGTGGTAAGTCCTGTTAAGATCAGGCACCAGTAATCATCATGGGTTTTCCCCCCTTCATAGCCCTATCCTGAATGATAGACGCAGGCCTGGACTCTGCTGCAGGCGTGAGCAAGAGGGGAGGTCCTGTTGACATCACAAGGGGCGGGGCTTGCTCTATATTTAGCAGCCAACTCCGGTGCGTAGTGTTCGTTCGAGAGAGAGAGAGAGAGTTCGAGAGAGTTGATAGTGATACCGGGAGTCTGGAGTTGCCGGTTAGTTATGCCGGGAGTATGCAGTGCAGTTAATATGCTATGAGTCAAGAAATCCTGCGGATCGGTCCGAGGATTTGGAGGAGACTACGGTCTCCCTCTGCGCAGAGTGCAGGAGAGAGAAGAGCGGAAAGATTCAGCGTCCTTTAGTAGAGCTGATAGAATTATAGACTTGGTGGACCAATGCCCTCACCCCACTGCCGGGGGTGATGGGGAGAATCCAAGCCCCACCGCGAGGCTAACCTCGGGGGGGGGGAGGGGCACGGGGTATTGAAGCCCTAGCCCAGACCATCCTGCCGGAGGAGCGACTTGAAGGGAAGGAGCGGAGGAATTATCTGGGTGACGGCGAGCGGCGTATAACCCGTCCTGGCTATTGTGTTGCGGCTGTTGGAAGCCACTATCGTTGGGATATTGTTGCTAGTTAATAAAAGAGACTATTCATCCTCCGCAAAGACTGTGTGTGATTTGGAAAGTACTACCCTGGGACCCAAGGGGTTCTTCTATACCGGTCCTGTCCCATATTCCTGGGAGTATAGATGGAGGCGCTGCACCACTAAGAGATCATGGAGGCTACCACCCCAGAAGCCCGGTCCTGGCTCCCCCACAACATCGCGGGACGCTCAGGCCCTCATGCACCCTAGACACCACCGTAGAGTCTGGGGGAAGGGGGGAAGCAGGGTTACAATTATTTATATATATATCTTAATATATAAAATCGAATGGTTAGTGAGGTTAGTGCTATCTGCGGTGAATCTCATTGGTCCGTGACTGTCATTGCCCAAGAGGTACGCCCGGTGAATCTCATTGGTCCAAGAGGTACGCCCCACTGTGACATCACCTCCTTCACTCTCACACACTTGCAGTCACACCACACGGCCAGAACCTCTGACGACTCCTTGGTAAGTTGACATGTCACACTCTCACCCCCCACACTCACACACAACCCCCCACACTCACACACAACCCCCCACACTCACACACAACCCCCCACACTCACACACAACCCCCCACACTCTCACCCCCCACACTCACACACAACCCCCCACACTCACACCCCCACACTCACTCACAACCCTGTACACACAGTCACCCCCTCACACTCACACTCACTCAGTGTCACTCACCCCCCACACTCACACACAACCCCCCACACTCACACACAACCCTGTACACACAGTCACCCCCTCACACTCAGTGTCACTGAACACTGTACACACACCCACTGTCACACACACACTGTCACCCCACACACACTCAGTGTCACTCACCCCCCACACTCACACTCACACACACTCAGTGTCACTCACCCCCCACACTCACACACAACCCTGTACACACAGTCACCCCCTCACACTCAGTGTCACTTAACACTGTACACACACTCACTGTCACACACACACTGTCACCCCTGTGCACACACACACACACACATCTTACACACATCTTACACATTACACACATTTACAATTCCTTCCTGTCCCTCCCGCAAACACGACAATCGCCCATTACTTCACACACAGCTGACCACTCTTACACATACATACACCATTACAATTCTCCCTCCGCAACGACAATCGCCATACTTCATCTCCCTCCGCAACGACCCGCTCATATTACTAGCGGACCTTACAAAAACCTCGCCCGCTCTTCTGCCCCCACCTCCTATAGGAGGCTCCTCTCCACTCCGGCAAACGACAATCCCTAAAACCGCCATATTACAGCGGCCCATTAACCCTACGTACTAACTGAAACTGCCCGCCCATTACCTTCATGATTCGCCCTCCGCCACGAACCCTCATATGACAGCGCCCGTTACCACAAGACACAAAACACCCCCGCGCTCTACTCCACCTGTATATTGGCCCCCCGCCTCCGCGCCATTACACCCGCCCGCAACGGCGTCCATTAACCTCGTCGCGCACATTCACCGCCCTGTGCAAAATACCCCTATAAACCGCCACCACCCCTACCGACGCTTTCTACTTTTTTACTATTGCCCCCCACAACTCTGTACTATTCAAATGTAGTTCGCCTTCTACAATCCGTTCACCTACGCAGTGTAAAAATTCTTCTTGTAAAATGGGCCGACCCACTTAACATTCTACCATCATTACACACCTCAACTAAATAATTAACCAAACTTTTGGCCTTTACAACTCTAAATACAAAGATTGCCTCTCCAAACACATGAAACGCCGCTCACCGCGCTACTCTTTATCAACTTCAATTTTCTCTCCAACGCCTCACTTACAATTAACCATAAATTTCTATCATACATGGCCAGTACTTTTGGCGTGCAGCCTCACGCAGTGTCAATTAAATTCGAAAATGGCCGTCACTATTATTTTTTTTCCTATTATCCATTGTTATCATCTTTTTCAGTTTATATCTCTTATTTATTTCATAGCGCCGCTATATACCAATTTTCTTTACTTCTTTAAAAATACACCACACTTTTGCTAATGTTTTTTTTTATCCATTCTTAAATTGAGTCCTTTATTTTATTTTTTTCCATAGCGCTATATCATTCTTTATTCCTTTCTTTATTTGGTTTGGCATAGCCGCTATAATCATACTTCTCCTTTTACTCAACTTTCCTTCATTCACACATACGACACACATATTACATTAATACATTCAACATCATTCACACATCAACTAACATACATTTAAATCTTACCACTGGCCGCACGCAACGCCAATCCGGATGCGCTCCGTCGGAAACTTTTTTTTTTTTTCAAAGGACCATTTTTTTTTTGCTGCCAAGTGTACCAACTTTATAACACAAATTTCTAGCAAAACTTGATTACATCTACCAATGCCTCCGAACGGCCCACGACATTTCTACACAAATGGGCGTCACCCTACCATTGTCAATTCAATTTAGTAAAATGGGCCGACACACTACCTTTCTTTTACTATTATCCATTTTTATTCATATGTGTTTTATTTTCTGTTCTTCACTACCGCATAATCTTGTTTTAAGTCTTACCACCCCGTCCCCCTTTGCTATTTTTTTTTTTATTCATTCTTATAAGTTTCTTCTTGCCGGCTACTAGCATCCTTTCATTTTGGAATCACTTTGATTCATTACACACAATCACCACACAATATACATTCATACATATCCAACTTATTCACCACTCTTCAACTACATACATTTCAATCTTCCAATGCCCTCCGCAACGACCATCTGTGCTACCCAGATGCAAGCTCCCTTCAATCAAGCACCTTCACAACAACTCTTTCAAAAATAACTGTTTTTTTTTTTTTTTCTGACAACAATTTTTAGAACTTATTAACAACTTTGTACAAACGATTGACATCTACAAGCCCTCGAACCACCCCCCTTAACCTCTTCCCACAACCCACCCACACCTTTCCTCTGTCCCACACCCACACCACACCACCCACCCTTCCCCTCTTCCCACAACCCCACCCACCTCCCTCGCGGCGCCAGTAGAGGTCCGCCGCTCATCTCTCCCTCCCTCCCGGCGCTCATCTCTCCCCTCCCGGCGCTCATCTCTCCCCTCCCTCCGCTCACGTCTCCCTCCCTCTGCTCACCTCTCCCGGTGCTCCGCTCATCTCCATCCCCGGCGGGGGAACAGGCAGCGGACCCCCTTCCTCCCTCGCGGCGCCTAAGATGGCGTCGCGCCCGGAAGGACCCCCTTCTTCCCATCTCGGCGCCGAGTGAAAAGATGGCGGCGGCCGGAAGTAGAGGTAGGTGTCGCGTGTGTGTCGCTCTAGGTGACGTGTGTGTGTGTGTCACTGTGTGTGTGTGTGACACTGTGTGTGTGACACTCTGTGTGTGTGTGTGTGTGACACTGTGTGTGTGTGTGTGTCACACTGTGTGTGTGTGTCACACTCTGTGTGTGTGTGTGACACTCTGTGTGTGTGTGACACTGTGTGTATGTGTCGCCCCCCCTGCCTTTCACGCCCCCCGCCTTTCACGCCCCCCCTGCCTTTCACGCCCCCCCTGCCTTTCACGCCCCCCCCTGCCTTTCACGCCCCCCCGCCTTTCACGCCCCCCTTGCCTTTCACGTCCCCCCTGCCTTTCACGCCCCCCCTGCCTTTCACGCCCTCATTCACTTCACAACGGACCAGCCCCCCTCCTCCTTTCACGCCCCCTCCTTTCCAACGCCCCCCTGCCCGTTCCTCCACGCGCCCCGGCTTCCAGCCCCACGCCTTTCAAACGCCCCCCCCTGACTTTCAGCCCCCCCTTCCTACTTTCAGTTTTCAGCCCCCCCCTCCCTGACTTTCACGCCCCCACTCCATGACTTTCACGCCCCCCTCCAGGACTTTCATCACACACGCCCCCCTCCGGACTTCACAGATATGTGTGCGTGTGCGCATGTATATGTGTGCGTGTGCGCATGTATACGTGTGTATATGCGTTCGTGTGCGCATGTATGTGTGCGCGTGTGTGCGTGTGCGCATGTATATGCGTGCGTGTGCATATATATCTATATCATACACACACATACATACACACCTAAGCTCCGCAGGGCCCTGTGCCTGCAAAATGTCTCTGTAAAGTGCTATGTAAAACTAGAAGCGCTATACAAGAACAAGCCATTATTCATTTTAATAACACACACATTGAATTGTACTGTCAGGGCGTGCTCACCACAAACGAGACGGGACCGCAGTGCTGAGGTGGGATAGGATATAACACCACCCACAGCCACGAGGGCACGTCTTGAGAGTAGAGTGGTCTGGAAGTCCGGATCGGGGCAGGAGAGGTACGGATGGTAGAGGGTGCTGTTTGCCAAGTCCGGGGTTAGAGAGAGGGACGTTGTCGTTTACCGTTTGCCGAGATCGGGATGCCAGAGGTGCGGAGAGTCATGTTGCCTTATGCCGAGTTCGGGATGCCAGAGGTGCGGGTAGACGTAGCGGAATCCGGTTCGGTACACGAGGAAGACTGCAAAACAAGATAGGACAAGACAGGACTAGGGAGGCAGAGAGTGATGAGAACAACTGGTTCTATGCTCAGCCGACGAGTTAATGAAGCTGCAGAGTATATATAGGCAAGAGGGTTCAATGGCAGAGTAGCAAGGTGGGGGTGTGTGAATGGGCCAGGCTGAGACAGTGATAGGTCCAGATGAGTTCCTGGAGGAGGAGCTATAGATCCTAGAAGAATTGGTGTATTGAATTGCAGCATTGGAAAAGGGTACTGTGCCTTTAAGAGGCTGGTGCGCCTCCGTGTGGCTGCGCCTGTGGATGCGTGCGCGGGCACGGGCACACGCCCTGAACCGAGGGCAGAAGAAGGGGACTGACGTGCGCGCGCGCGCACAGGGGAAACGGAGCTCGGCGTCTTAGAGGAGGAATCCGTGTGAGCCGCGGGAGACCCTGGCAGGGCTGCAGGTGAGTGAGGAGCACGCCGAGAGCGGCGTGACTCCTGAATCCTTACATGTACACATTCACATACACACAAAATTAAATATACATATTGTTTACAGTATGATATATACAGATTTGATTTTAAATGAGTTGTTAATATTTAACATTAACTACACACGTGCAATGGAATAAGGTTTAATGAATTAATTCTGAGCTACTCTCCTTTTCTGCTGCTGCTGCTGCTCTGACAGTTCTGGGGGAAGATCATGTGACCAGGCAATGACTGATACATTTGTGCTCGTGCACGGCTGTGGAGGGGGCAGGACTCACAAAGGGGTGTGCCAGAGCCTGTTACATTAAAGGATGGGGTTGTGCCTTTCTAAAGGGTTGCTATAGAAACAAAAATGCTCGTTACATTAGAATACATTAAAAATTGTCTTTCAAAGTTGTTTAAAAAAAAATGCTACAAGTATTTTCTCACAGTACAGAACTGATTTATTAAAAAAAACACACATGCAGGATATTGACTAAACTGCAGCTTTAATTTAGAATAAGGGATGTAAGGGTATATTCTCTATCAGGGGTGCGCAAACTGAGGGGCTTGCAAGTTTTTCCAAGGGGGAGGGGGGGAGGCGTGCAGAGGAAGAGGAAGCAGCATGGGCCGGAAAGAGTCGTGTCTGTGTGTCTATTTGTTCTGTCTTGTTGTATATGTCTCCTGTGATTCTGTGCACCCTGCGACTCTTTGCCACCCTCTGCCCCCGGCGACTCTGTGACCCTCTGCCCCCGCGACTCTTTGCCACCCTCTGCCCCCGGCGACTCTCTGTGACCCTCTGCTCCCACGACTCTTTGCCACTCTCTGCCCCCGGCGACTCTCTGTGACTCTCTGTCCCCGGCGACTCTGTGACCCTCTGCCCCTGGTCACTCCCTGTGACTCTCAGCCCTTGGTGACTCTATGACTCTGCCCCCTCTGTCTCTTGTGACTCTCTGACCCCCTCTGTCTCTTGTGACTCTCTGACCCCCGTCTCCTGTCACTGACTGTCCTTTTGTGGGGGTGCCTCAGCAACTGAACACTGTGAGTAGGCGTGCCCCGTGAGAAAAAAGGTTGAGAACCACTGGTCTAGAGAATGAATGAAAGAGTCAGACAGGGAGAGAGAGAGCAGACACGTGTACACTCTGATTGATTTTCTGTGAGTCTCAATGATTTAAAGTTTGCCTTACTGATTGCTAGCATCAGTGATCTCATCAATTTCAATGGCATCTTACTGACAGTCAAGCAATACCTTTCAATTAAAATGCTGTTTATTGGTCTAGAACCCCCAAAATCCCACTCAGTCCTTGGAGGTTGATATCTCTGAAAGAAACCACCTTCCTCCACTCCTCATTCAAAGTTACAATATAGGCAGGGAGAGGATGAGCAAAAGAATGAGCCTTATCTCTCCTTCATGTTTGTAGGTCTCAGTCGTCATTATGTCTTTATTTGCTAGGAAAGCCTTGAAATATGTTGCATATTTTAAAACTATACAGTATGTACCACCCCTATCCCCCCCGGCAGCAGGAGATGGGGTGTACATGCAATATATAATGTCTGTTGGTTACTAGAACCGAGTTCCGACCCGCTCCCAATGGGATTAGAGTGTTAGCTCCTCGGTCAGTTACCTGTGATCTCAGGGTTTCCTCTGCGCAGGTTCTG
>WSYH01017835.1:0-11627 GCA_036426205.1 Ascaphus truei
TGCTTGGTTTACAGGCCGCGATCACGTGATCGGGACCTTTAAACGCAGAGGGATACCGGCACCTCATAAAGGGGTCTGTATCTCAGGGGGCAGGGGGTCCCCCGACCTGAAACCAGTGCGGTTCAGCTCCCGAGACCCCCTGCACATCTACACTATAAATAAAAATGTATTTAAAATAATTTTTAATGTGCCGCTGTTTGCGCAGAGAGAGCAGCGGATCTCTCTCTGCTGCAAATACATCTCGCCCCCAGTATGTGCATATACAGTACTGTATGTGTACAGTACTGTATGTTAGGGGTTATAGGGGCTGTTGTTATACAGTATATATATATATACAGTATATATACTGCATTACAATTCACTATAGGGGACGGCTTCAAGAGAACAGCTAGCAAGCGCCCTCATGTGTTTTTACACGGCATCGCAGTATTGCAGCCAGCGGGAATAAAATGCTTCAATCCCTGCTTGGAAAATACCTCAATGCACTCGGGCAGAAAACAGTCACAAACCTCAATACACCCGAGTATACCCGAATTCGCAGGACTAGCCGAGCTCAAATAAAGTGTGTCGCCAGTGTACCTTGACGTTCATGCCGTGTGCGTAGCACTGGTACATAACATAACGGTCGCACACGGAACCTAATTGCAGAGAAAGGTGCCGGTTTTGTACCCATGAACAGGTTCTATCTCCATTCAAGTCATGTTGCAGAGATCGTGCAGTGCTATAGCTTATATTATTATTATTGCACATGCGAGTAGGGTCATATTTACTGAAACACAGTGCTGTTACGCCAGTCACAACAAGGGTACACGAAATGTAAGCGCAACTAAGCACTTCTTGGATGAGAGGCAGGCAAAACCTTTCCGGGTGACGTGACCGGCGTCAGACTATTTCGCGACCCGTTACGGCACCCATTCCAGTGTTGTGTATCTCCTCTATGACTGCTTCATCGGTTCTGAACACCCAGTAATACAGTGCACGAGAAGCACAGCAGTTGTTCGAAAAACAGTGTACTACATGAATTAAAAAATGTAAACCCTTTATTTCAGAACGTTAGAAGGCATATACTGCATAGGCAGCACTAATTTACCAGTAATATGATTGTGCGGCAGAAGGATAACACGACGAGTTAACAACATAATGTTGTGGATCATTTTTTCCCAGTTCCCATATTTACATGCCCCTGATTTGTCCGTCTTCTGAGCTTGTCGCCGCCATCTTGGTAGAGGGCAAATTTCGTGCCGGGCTCACAAAAGATGGCGAACGAAATACCACGAATGTCCACAATCGGGCAATGTGACTCCGTTGACAGGGGTTCTCATAGCCAGCCAAGAACTATGAGCAGCACGTCTGAACACCATGAACCGCATCGTAAAATGCAATGCATGTTTATATATATGAATATATATATATCAGTATGCAAATTAAATAACACATCGCCGTGGACAAAAAAGTAAATGATGACATAGATGAACGTGAAATCATTCGGATTAATTATGATTATGGATAACTGTGTTCAGATATGTGTAGATGTTTTATTTTTATTTATACAGTCTTTCTTTCTAATGATGCTTCCTGTTTACAGTCACTCAGACTCGTTGTTTGAAACGGTAGTCATGAGCTGTACAGGACTTAATGACACTAACACATGTTCAGTGTACAGATTCATTTTTATAGCTATGCAGGTGAAAGTTTTAAATCCACATATCTGTACTATTCTGTAATTTGAATACAGTTTATACAAAATATCAATATATTGGTATGTTGGCAACATCCTGCACACATGATTCTTGAGCCCTTACCTATGGTGTTGAAGGTGTGTGATTGCATGTGCTTCATAGATATTTCCATGTGACACAAAAGGTACATGCGTGCATGATGTTTTCACCTATTACATCGGCGTGATGATTGTTCATAGTTGGTCAATTTTTTAGGTAGTTTAACGTTACTGTAAGGTTTGGTATGTTTGACATCACGGAACTTAACATACAGTTTACACATATGTATGTTAACGCCTTGCATTACTTCACAGCTGTTATTTTACAATGCAGTGTAGAAGTGTCATACATGACATCAATGAATGCAACTAGACTCTGCTGGGCGGTATTGATTAGTATGTGCCCGTAGCTGTAAGATGCCGTAGTCTTGGTAGCAATGTGACGGTAGACCTAAAATGTCATCATGCAAGTTGCTCATGCATTGACACAGTCTTTTCTGAATGTTTCCCCAAAGTATTAATCGCCTTATCAGTAGTTACATTGTTGTGCGATTGTGGTACCGCTTCGTTCAATAATGACTTATGTGTGCCTATTGTTTCCGTCTTTAGTGCATGTAGGCAGGGCATAAATGTTGCGTCCCGCCTCTTGTACTTTGAACTTTGCCATGTCTTTCTACAGTATTTCGCTCCCCCTGTGTGGCGATAATTTACATTATACATGTAGCAGTCATGTAAAATGGCTACAGTCATCTCTCCTGTTGGCAGTAAGGCCTGGTAAGTTGTGGGCATGCCAGCAGTAATTATGGAGGTTTGCCCTCACACCCTGGTGAGGTGCCCTATGTATGGATGGGAGTGGTCACAGGCTCTGACTCCAGGGTTAGTGATGTCAGAGGTGTGTCAGCCTCCAGAGTATACATAAGGCACAGCACTGATCCAAAGTTAGTTCTGTGTGTGTTGGAGTTGTTAAGTGAAGGTTAAGGAACAAGGCTGTGCTGTGATTGATAGACAATTATGACACTGTGACCAGGGACCTGGCACAGGAACTATCTCCCAAAAGGGAGATAGGGAATCCACCAATTACGGGAAGGCGCACCTTTCAAAGGGAAGCAGCTGAGCAATGGAGGGCTAAATACACCCCATTGTGGAGGGCAGCTGGCCCACCGCGTTCAATAAAGATGATGCTGATAAAAGACCTTCTCGTCTGTGTGCATGTGTGGACTTATTGCACAGAAGGGACCACCACAGAGGAGTTCCTCATCAGAACCATTCCCATGCGGACGCAGGAATCCTGATGAGGTGGAGGCGCTGCACTGGATATAGGTAGGACTCAGCACACTACCTCAGCTGCCTGTCTGGACGGGTCATCCCCACACACCATCATGCGGGAGACTCAGGAGTCCTGTAGCCAACAGGTGCACCACCAGACACAATCACACTGTAATGGGGACTGGTTAGACCACAGGGGCCAATATGAGATTGGGTGGGTCAGGCCAGTTCAGAAAACCCGTTACATACACATTTTAAAACAAACACATATGATAACATGTGTGTTTATATCTTAATATATATCTGTAGATGATGAAGATTGCCAGTAAAGACATTGGTGTTTATTGGTTAACCCATTGTTCACCTATGCATTAGCCAAGTAAAATACAGATTAGGGTTCTATATTTCGTTGCATTCGCGTCCGAGATGTTTTTCCCAGAGTTACCACACATGTTCAGCATTGCTAGGTTCCGTTCCAATTGGTGTTGTATAGTTTGTAATTATTACTGCACACATTACATTATTAACCCAAAACATTGTGTACAAACACATTCCAACATGTTCCGTTACAATATCCATTTAACACCTCAACTACATACCTGCTACAAAGTCATTCAATAACAACACACATTCACACATAGTTAGCGTGTGGCAATTCACAAGCTCAAGGGCACCCAGAGAGCAAAACACTTTTTTTCTACTATAACAAACATTTTATTACTTATGATTTCCTAAGAACGATGTCACCGTTGCATATCAGATTGTTGAACACGTAACTCTGACAAGCTACTTTGTACACACGGAACGTGAAGGTTCGAACTAGTAATCCATGTATTACACTGTGAAAAGAGAAAAATCACATTACTTTACACACACTGTAACCTCTGTATAGTAACAGAAGAAAATTGTTGGAACTTAGCGTACCATCGAAATACGTATCTATCACATGTCTTCTAGTCTCACTCCACTTGCTGTATGCTCCTGCTCAGCAGCATGATTTTCTATTTAATCTTCCTGCACATCCTCTGACACAGCTATATTTACATTGTGACTTAACGCCACATTATGAAGAATGCAGCAGCAGATGACAATCTGAGACACCTTTTCAGGCTTATATTGTAATGCCTAGCTCTGACTGAGAGCTGACCTTTGGAGAGACAGAGCAGAGGTTCTTGAGTACCAGGAGAGACTGACCAAAAGAAACCCAGATCTCTGGAGCTGACCGGTCTTAAGCTCTGCATAGCAGAGCTGATTTTCAAGACACAGGGAAAACTGCACCTGAAGCTGAACCAGGAAGAGGATACCAGGAGGCTTTTCCTCACCCTCAACAAATACAGTCACATAAAGAGAAGAGTACAACAACTCAAGATATTTTGATGTAAGTGTGTCTCCTTTCATTCAGCATTATTTTTCAACCTCCACTGATCTTCTAACCACCCCTACTCCCCCCCCCCTTATTCAAACGAAGAGCTGTGTATAACCACTGTGTTGGTCCCTTACTGTGGTCCCCTCTCTTCTCTCCCTTATTTTACATGCTTTAAACGCCGTGGAGCCACAAGCAGAGCAACGCGCCAGAGGACCCCCCTTTTTCTACCAGTATCTATACAGAGGTTGGTGAATCACCTCTGAGAGACTCAGGCTGCGGAACTGCATTGTGCAAAGACTGAAGCTACATACTGAACAGTAGGATAACCCACTTTTGGCGCAACTTTTCTCTCTTTTATATTATATTGTAATGCGCCTCCAGATTTTTCTAAGCAGCGAAAATGACTTTTCAGTAATCCAAACGTTCTTTCTATCACGCAACGAGTCGCTATATGTGCAGCGTTGTACCGCTCTTCAGACAAGGTGCTCGGGTTCAGCAGCGGTGTTAACAGCCAATTCTGTACACCGTAGCCAGAGTCACCTACAAATTGAAAAACATAATGGTTACATTGTATAATTGTTATACAGTAGCCATTACGTATGCACCTCATCAAAAAAATAAAAACATATACAGACATTGAACACACGCGTCAAAATATTGCTCTTTCACTGCACTCACTTACCCACAAGCCATCCAGATGGGAAAAATCCTGTTTGAAAAGCAGTAGTGACAGAGGAATTTTTCAATATCGATGCATCGTGGCAGGAACCAGGATATTTGGCCACAACATTCATGATTTTCATTTGATGGTCACATATGACCTGAACATTAATCGAATGGAAATGTTTCCTATTACGAAACACGTGTTCATAAATATTTGGAGGTGCTAATGCAATATGTGTGCAGTCAATGGCTCCCATAACACAAGGAAGGCCAGCAATTCGGTAAAATCCATTATGCAGGGCAAGCCATCCTGTGTGCTCTTTTGGAAAATTAATGTAATTTCGGGCACGTTTACACAGTGCATTTAGAAATAATGTTAGTGCCCTTGAAAAGGCTGACTGTGAAACGCCACCGACTATCCCAACGGTGGTCTGAAATGACCCTGATGCTAGGAAATGCAGTGCACAGAGCATTTTTACAATTCCGGGAATGGCATGACCGCGGTTTGTTACAGTGTCAAGATCGGATCTTAACACTGCATACAGAGCAAGTATTGCTATTGATGACAACCGGTATCTGATTACTATCTCTTCCTCGCTTAAGCCCTCCAAATATGTACGTTCCCGTACAAGACGTGGCCTTGGGACCACATTTCTCCTTCCTTGTCTCCTATCCTCTATTAACTGACGCCTCTCCTCTCGTCTGCCCTCCATCATGCCCTGCATCCTCCTATTTCGTCTGGGGTTTCCCCTCTCCTGCACCCTCTCCTATGGTATAACATGTCTCCTGTCCTCCACTGGGTCCGGTACTATTTGAGGGTGTCGCTGAAGTCTCCTCTCCTGCCTCCTCATTCTATCCTGAACTAGTAATCTTCTTCTTCCCAAAAAAAAATGCATTATCATGTCATCTGCCATGTCAATGAAAGTGGTCTGTGCTTGCGCTGAGGTAAGTGCAAGTTCACATTCACACAACTGAGGTAAAGTGAACAAGTCAAACTTTATTTAAAAGCACAGCACAGACAAAACATGTTCAGTTTCATCACAGTCATGACAGTTAGAACATGTTATTATGCATGTGCCATAATTATGAAGAACATGCAACATACGTGGACATAATCTGTATGAACATGCAAAATGTACGAGTCACACACATGTTAACATAACATACTTTTCGCCATTACATACAATGTTTGTTTTTTTTCCATTTCATTGCCTTTTGTTTAACCCGGTGTCAACATTGTTACAACAACTGTGACATTTATGTTACTGTTCCTATACTAGTACATCTTATGAAACATGTTCCATAACAGCATAATAGTAATTAATATCGAAGCAAAAATCAGATTTGCTGTATGTGCACTCAGTCACAATAGAGTTGGCACAAGCACAATGATGACACTGTTCTAATGATTGTTGGGTCAATTTTTGGCCATGTACCAAACTTGATACAACTATAGTGTTAATAAGTCAAGATTTTGGGTTCATATGTCGTGTTTAACGCAGAACTATTATGCATGTGCTGATATGTTACGTACATGGAATGGCACTAACAAAACATACGACTGTGTACTTGAACATTGGCCGCAACAACACAATGACACATTGCCTTCATATAGTTTTAGCTTTTGTTCTGTCATCATACACAACATTACCTATGTGAACAATATGACATTTCTTATGTAGTAAGGCACATTAATTATATAAAATACAATAGTGGCCACGCGCACTGCACAAGGCACATGTCCCATAATATAGTCAGTGCTACGCCCCGCAGCAAAGATCACACACAACACTGAACAGTGCAACTTGTGCATTCGGTCATCCATACAGTGACATATTGTAATCATAAAGACATTACTATGCATGTATGCCTGCTGTTTTATAACAAATACAGGACTGCAAGTGACGGGGCATGTTACACGTATTTCTGACGAAAGCATCATCACCTTGGAACACAAAATGTTAATATATTGAAGGTTTGATAAATTTTATTGTAACTACTTTGTGACAAGTTGATGCCCTTCAAGAAACGGAGTCAGGGAGGAAAGGGGGTGAGTGACGCTGGCAATGTGATAGCTTATCCTACCGAACAGGAGATGCCCTTTGTGGGAGGGAGTGGGAAGGGTGAGGGGGGGGCATGAATGCAGCATGAAGAAGAGTGGCAATAAGATCTAATTGGCCCTTCATTGCACTTCTTCATACTTGCATTCGTGGCATTACTGCAGGGGACAGGGTTAAAACATAGCAGACGTATTTTGGTGACGTCAGCTGCTGAATCGTGTGTGACAGCAACAGAAAGCTGTTGCCATGGATCGGGACGGCTTCGTGACAACTAGATGCCCTTCACGCAACGGAGTCACGGAGGAAAGGGGGTGAGTGACGCTGGCAATGTGATAGCTTATCCTACCGAACAGGAGATGCCCTTTGTGGGAGGGAGTGGGAAGGGTGAGGGGGGAGCATGAATGCAGCATGAAGAAGAGTGGCAATAAGATCTAATTGGCCCTTCATTGCACTTCTTCATACTTGCATTCGTGGCATTACTGCAGGGGACAGGGTTAAAACATAGCAGACGTATTTTGGTGACGTCAGCTGCTGAATCGTTTGTGACAGCAACAGAAAGCAGTTGCCATGGATCGGGACGGCTACTGCCATTTTTTCCTGGCGCTCACTTTTGCCGAGTTCAGCGCAGACAATTACAGCAGACATGGCGACAATCTCACATTCTCCTTTCCTGCATATGGCGACAATATCAACATGGCGATCTTGTCCAAAAAAACACTTCTCGCCAACACTTTGGCAGAATCATGCCGCTTTGAAAATCTCCTGGCGAATAATTCAAAATTCGCCACTCCAGGATGCCTCTCTGCATACTGGAAGCTAATTCTGCCGAATACATGCCGAACGGCATGTATTCGGACGTCTCTGCATAGGCCCCTTAGTCTGATATTTGTTCATACTTTATGTATATGCTTTACATACATTAATCTTGTTTCTTTTAATCATTTACTTATACCCTACGGAGGTGCTGACGGCATGAGCAGATCCTAACCTGTCAAGGCACATTGATGGGAGAGTGTTGCCATGGTAATATGAGATGCTATTGCTGGAATACATGTGCAAGATGGGATCCCTATCGATCAGCAGCAGAGTGAATACAGGAGCATTGGGATATATGTGCGAGACGGAGTCCCTAGCGATTAGCAGTGGAGTGAAGACAGGAGCACTGTGACGTATGCACAGGAGGGAGTCTCGTGCAGCCACTAAACCAGCGTTGGGGCACATAGGCAGCGCAGGGATCTTCTGCGATCAACACAGGATGTGTAGCAGAGCCACACAAAAGGACTATCTACGCATGCGGAAGACGGGAGTGCGTCTGGTTGGGTCTGACATCACAGGGTCAGTACACAGCTCTTCTTTATGTACTTGCAGCTGCTGTAATCAGTGTAAACTCTTATATACCCAGTGAACACAGGTCATTCTCACCAGCCCCCCCACAACCCCACCCGCACAGCAGGAGTGAGAAAGAGAGACATTGCTGCATAGGACCTAAGAGTTTGACGTTGCCATATACTGCTTAATGCTTTGGAACTCTTGTTTCAGGACTATTTGAGCTGCTGCTCTATTTTGCTGTATGGCTTATCTCTGGTTGTGGGATTTGGTTGTTTATCTACAGTATTGAGGAAAGAGGGACAAGGAAAGTACCTTATGGTCCCATTGGACCCGATGGAACGGGCCTGAAGAAGAGGTACCCACCTCGAAACATTGCCCCCTCTATACCCTTCCCCTTTTGTGTTTGTTTCCCCCACATCGTGTTTATTGGCTTTTTCACTCCCTTACCCTGTGTTCTTTCCCCATACACGTATACCTTAGATGCTGTTTTCCATTGTGAGACATCACTCCAAGTTATTATTTTCTTGTGTATACATTACATTATTTTTCATTTTGGTCGTTAATCCTAGTTGATCATTTTTTCAGGTGAAGTCAGTGAATGCTGGAACATTTGTTGTTATTTGTATACCAGCTACTAGAACTGATTGTGGTAAGTGAGAGAGAGTGCAGCTGTGACGCCTCTGCTGTTGCCAATTTAATTGGTGCAGTAATTATAGTGTGTACCTGGATCACCTGTAATTCTCTCACTGGCTAATAAGAAGCACTTGGAATGATATGGTTATTATTAGTGATAAATGTGTTCCGTCACCTGACAAACACCTCCAGGCATATTTTTAATTCACAGTTCCTTGCAATTGCAGTTTTGTTGTTTTATTTTTGTACACTAAGGTTATTGTTTACTCTTTTTCTTCTTATCTTCCTGTAAGCCTGATTCCCCTCCCCGCCAATCTCAGATAGGGTCTCCTTGGGAATCTAAAGCTCAGGCTACGTGTCTCAGTGTGGTGCATACCTGCTGGCAACAGGGGGCCCTGAGTCTCCAGCAAGATGGTATAGGGGACGGCCAGGAAAGGCTTCTGGGGTTGTGCTTCCATCTCTTTTACTGGTGCAGTGCTTCCATCTCATGTTGCCTCCAGCTGTATGGGGTGAAGTATCCACACAAAAACAATACTCCCCTCATCCCAATATACTCCACTCTCAGGAAGGAGGTATAGGTAAAAAGCCAGTGTTTCTTTATTGGTCTCTCCTTATAGTCAGCAGCCAGATCACACAGCAGGCTGTCTTCCTCCAGGATGTCCCTGACCTCACTCCCAGCCAAGGGCACCGAGAGTGGGTCCTGCTCTTCCCCTTTCCTCTTTTAGGATAGGAGGTATACGGTGCATCGTCTCACTCTCCGTAGGGAGGCCTCAAGCCTGCCAGTCCTGGCAGCTCGATCTGGGTCACCTTGTCCCTCTCACTCTGGGGACCGACTCACTAACTTTGGAATTAGCAATACAATAAGCAGCTCCAGCAGGCACCACTCCCGTGTCTCTAATTGGACACAGAGCCTGATGACACTGTCTTTGCCCACCCACTGTACTGCAAGACGTGGGGAAAACCCATGATTACCCCTGGCAAACCTGCCCTTACACAGGTATTACTGCCAGGAGGAGGGCAGACCTATAGTCCAAACCACACTGGGCTACATTCCAATACCTGGGTACTCTCTCCTCCCCCTTTCTCTCCCTGCATCTCATTATGCCCTCCGTATTGCTTTTTCTGTTTGCTCTTTCCTTACTCCTTTGTAAATGTTTCTATTTTCTCCACTTTCCCCACCCCCTTCTATCCAGATCTCTTCATGTATCTTTCTATCCACCTATGCTTGTGCCCATATAATTCTTGTGCACCACTATTTACACACACCTGTCCCCAACAACTTTTACACTCCTCAATAAATAGCACCCCACAAATCCTCTTTTCACCTCCTCTCTCTCTACTCCTCCCCCTTGCTGCTGGGGATATATCACCTAATCCTGGATCCAGCCATATACACACCTGCTCTCACCCACTCCTCCCTGCCACCTCTTTACCCGCTAATGGTGTTAACCCATCTAACTTAATAGAGACCAACCTTAAAACTCACTTTGTAAAAGAAGCATCCCAATAGCTTGGACTCATGGCTACTGTACCACAGACCCTCCTATGCATCTGCGTATGGTGCTTGCGTCTGTGTATGGTGCTTGCGTCTGTGTATGGTGCTTGTGTCTGTGTATGGTGCTTGCGTCTGTGTATGGTGCTTGCGTCTGTGTACGGTGCTTGCGTCTGTGTACGGTGCATTTGTCTGTGTACGGTGCATGTATCTGATGTGCTTGCATCCCTGACTCTCCCCAGCTGCTGCCTTCTTTTCCCATGCCGGGCCTGCCTCTCTCTCCCGCTAGTGTGTGTTGAAAGCTGTGCTTGACTTCCAGGTGCACCACGCTTCAAGCTCGCACCGGTAGGAGAGAGAGGATGCCGTGGGAAGAGACAGGCAGCAGCTGAAAAGAAGACACAATAAGGCGAGCGCAAGCCAGAAAAAAACAAAAACAGAAACAGAAAAATGTAATTGACACAATAGCCTAAAATGCTAAAAATTGAATGGGTGATGGGAGGGGAAATAGGATGGAAGGAAGTAATACAAAATCACTCACACGGCCATGTGTGAGTGTAGACACATCACAACAAAGGTGGCTTTAGCCTATGGCTTGCTTCATTGATCACTGGTCCTGACGGAGATCTCGGGAGAGAAGGAGGGGAGAACAGCAATAGGTGTAGGGCACTGTTAAGTGACAATAAATGGTGGGGTGGATAAAATAGATATATAAAGAAACCACTCACATGGCCATACGTGAGTGTAGACACTCAGAGATAATCCCAGCTTTAGAGGTAGATCACAATCATCTTTAGTAAATCACAGGCAGGGTAAGCCAGGTAAAAAACAGAGCTTTAATGAATTAAAGAAGTAAAAAGTCCAATTGGAAATGTCCCAGAACTCATGGCAGCTCTCCTGTATGGCGCGATTGACGTTGTACCCTGACTTCCGCGTCCGAAAAGTCTGGTGGCGAACGGCGATCCAGGTAAAACTATGGTGCTATAAAATGTCCAAAAATCCTCCTCAGAACAACATGTTTCGCTCGTAAGCTTCGTCAGGTTCTGGAGGAGGGGTTTCTGTGTCTTCCTTATATGATGGATTTGATCACAAATCAATCTGCTG
>WSYH01017836.1:0-11626 GCA_036426205.1 Ascaphus truei
AAAAAAGTCTCTTGGCAGGTTCCCATGAAAAATATGCAATACCTCACAATCCTGGTAGGGCAGCAGGCAGGCTGGCAGCTACTCAAATGCAAAATTCCTGTATTGCATAGTAGTGGAGAATTAAGGTAAACCCCGTTATAAACGCGGTCTTCGGGGTCCACCCCGAGACACCGCGTTAGTAACGGGGACGTCGCTAATTTTTTTAAAAAAATAGCCGCCCCCGAGCGCTGATAGGGAGGATGGGGAGTGAGGAGGGGAAGTGAAGTGAATTAATAAATAAATCAAAAGTTTTAAAAAAATGGGGCGATTCATCCTCCTCCTCCAAGCCATCCATCTCCCCTCCCAGCCCCAGCCTCTCCCTCCCAGCCCCCTCCCTCTCCTCCCTCTCCCTCCCTCTCCCCAGCCACCTCCCACACTACAGCCCCCTGGTTTTGCGGTGCGCGGCAACGTGTGTCTGGGTGTTCCCAGCCAGATCTGTGCTGATGCTGCTGCCAAGAGGTTTGTGTGTGTGTGTGGTGTGTGTGTGTGTGTGTGTGTGTGTGTGTGTGTGTGTGTGTGTGTGTGTGTGTGTGTGTGTGTGTTGTGTATATATATATATGTGTGTGTGTGTGGGTGTGTGTGTGTGTGTGTGTGTGTGTGTTGTGGGTGTGTGTGTGTGTGGGTGTGTGTGTGTGGTGTGTGTTGTTGTGTGCTGTGTGTGTGTGTGTGTGTGTGTGTGTTGTGTGGGTGTGTGTGTGTTGGTGTATATGTACTTCAGTCTCAACAGAGGTGGAATCCTACAATTGTTCCTGGTAACTGCAATATATATGACGGATGTTTGTCTAATCTCTCTATAATGATGGGCATTTTTTTTTTGATAAAATATTAGTTGCTATACAGTCTCGAGCGATGCACTTCTCATTTTGAATAGTATCGCAGAAGCAATACAATCATTGTGTAATATCTGAGTTGGTGCAGTGTTTATAAAGCGGTTAAATGCATTGTACAATTCCCTGACTGTGAGGGGATAAGGTGGCTGTGGCTTGATCATTTTCTCATTTGCGGTGTCACCTTAACAGCAGGGGTGAGGGGGTTGGCATGCATTACAGACCAATATGGTTGACTGACCGCTGTCAGCGCTGAAGGGTTGACACAGTCACTGGGAGAAAGCGAGCAGGTTACACCGAGATGTGTCCTTAAAACCCTTCTGGCTTTGATCGAGTGATTGCCGGAGTGATCATAAGATGCCAAAGTCCAAATGCCCTCGGTTAGACTGTCACTTTAGTTTAAGTGGCAGTGATTAGTGTGTGATTTCAACCCCTCCCTCCCCATAGTGGGACTTGAAAGGCCTGTTGCAAAGTCCCCATAATACACCCACGATCGCCGCAGAGGTGAGGGGGGTGCTGACAGGCAGGGGGGACTGGCTACCTAAGTAAATCAATCGGGTGTAAGAAACCCCAATAAGGTTAGGTGTGTGTGTGTGTGTGTGTGTGTGTGTGTTGTGGGTGTGGTTGTGTGTGTGTGTTGTGTGTGTGTGTGGGTGTGTGTGTGTGGTGTGGTGTGTTGTGTGGTGGTGTGTGTGGGGGGGGGGGGTGGGCGTGACATGTGAAAAACGGCTGGTGGGCTGCTGACATGTGAGGGGGGGTGGGCTTCTGACATGTGGTGTAGGTGGGAGCTGGTGCAGTGAGTGTGTGGCAGTGGTCAGTGTGAGCAGGTGTGTGCAGTGGAGCACAGAGCAGTTGTGTATGCAGTGTGAGCATGAGCAGTGTGTGGGCGTGTGTGCAGTGTGCCTGTGGTGTCAGTGGGTGCAGTTGGTGCAGTGTGCAGCGTGTGTGCAGTGAGAGCAGTGTTGTGGCAGTGAGCAGTGTTGGCAGTGTGTGCAGTGTGTCAGTGGCAAAAAAAATTTAAATTTAAAAAAAATTAAAAAAAAATTTTTTAAACGGGAGCCACGGAGAAACCGCGTTTAACCGAATGCGTTATAACGGGTTTACTTGTACTAGGTGAACAGATTGCAAACTTACATTTATTTTTATTTTTTGCAATGCAAACATGGCTAATTTTTCCTGGTTTGCAAAACTAAATGACACGTTTTCACATTCTCTAACCAGGACATAAGCAGAACCTCTCTATAGCCCCAAGACTTGTTAAGAACAAGGGGTGACTAAGAAGTTTCACTCCTACTGAACTCAGAGGGAACAAGCAGGGAAATAGAAAATGTTTGCCATTAGAACACAGGGTTATGAAATATCCCCTAGTAACTGGTGAAGCACCCCTGTTTAGTGTGCCAAAATTTTTGATGCCACAATTTGTTGCATATTGTACCCTTCCCAAGAGTAAATTAGATAAAGAAAGAATTGGAAAGCAAGAGAAATCGAACTATTTTAATCTCACTAAGAGGCCTCATGCAGCAGCCGACGAATATGTGAATCGGCAAGCTTACGAGTAGTCATGTTATTTGGCGATTTTCCGTCTCCGTATGCAGTAAGTGCCGATTCTTCAAATGAAGCCGAAAACAAATGCGCCCACATCTCACGATTATTATGTGCCGATTACACACAGGTGTATCGCGTGCGTGGCGGGTGCTGTTAGGTTGGCCAATCAAAAATCTTGGATAAGGCGAAGCAGCATGTATTGGTTAGGATGTCCATTTTGAAGGCAAGTGTAACTGTTAATCAGTCCTCTGTGTTGTTGGGAGTGAGAGAGAGAGACGCACAGAGCTTGAGGGGCGATTTAATATTTGCATATTGACTGAGAGAAGTTGTTGTGTATGTGAGGAGCTTTGTCCTTTGTTGTTTTGTTACATCGTGTCTTGTGTTTCTATGTGGAAGTGTTTCGTGTGATTGCTGTACATTTGTTTTCTGTTTTTTGTGAGTGCTGTAACGTATGCCCGCAAAGCGTGGGAAGAGTGATGCTGGTGGGAGTGGTAGTGCTGCTGTGGAGGTGGAAGTGATGTTGCTGGGAGTGGGAGTGGGGTGTGCTGGGAGTGGAAGTGCTGTGCTGGGAGTGGAAGGTTGCTGTTGAGTGGAGTGGAGTTGCTGTTGTGTGAGGGGGAGTGTGTGATGGGAGTGGGAGTGCTGTTATGGAGTGGAGGGGTTCGCAAGTGGGAGTGCTGTTGCTGGGAGTGGGAGTGCTGTTCTGCAAGTGGGGAGTGCTGTTGTGGGAGTGCTGTGGTGGTGTGTGCTGGTGGCTCAGTTGTGATGCGGGTGTCTGGTGGTGAGCATGCTTGCTGGTGGGCGCAGCTTTGGAGGCTCTTCCATTGGAAGAAGGAGAGTCAGTCAGCAGCAGGCAAGCTCTGAGCCTAAATGTGCTCGGAAGACGTGTGGAGAAGCCACGTAATCCTCGCTCAATGACCAAGAAAATAGGGCTCTTGTCACTGGGATTCTGGAGCACTATGACAGTCTCTATGGACATTACTAGGAAGTCTTCAAATACATGTGATCCTAGGTCATGTGAGTTTTGTAATATGCAAATATGGGTACAGAATATCTTTCCTGTTATTAGTGTGGAAACACACCTTTTTAATCATGCGTTACAAGGACAACCAAAAACTCAGGGTACAATTTGCTGATAACTGCATACATATTAATCCAACCTTGCTTACATGTATAGGTTTAGTAGTGAATGCTATGGTGCTTCACATATTATTACACCTAACACAGAAGTTTGCTTTCTCTTGGAACGCTAGCAGTGTAGGAAACTGGTGGTTGTATATATGAATCAACGTCATATATTAGCCTAATTTTTTCAAGCGGCGGACAAGTTTCACAGCAAAAAAGAATGTGGGACACAATAGTAATTGGTGTCAATGCGTGTGGGAATCGTGTCAGGGTCAAGGAGAATTTGTCGCAAGAGATTTGACGATATAGGGCAAAATTTAAAAAAGACAAAATACAAGACAACGCTCTGTGCTATGCTACTGACTGGCACGGTGTGGCCCGCCACCACGCAACGTCTGATAATTAACAGTACCATTGTGCGGAGCTGTTGGGGCGGGGAAAATTACTTCCCGTCGTCTGGAGGGTCTTGCCCCGTGTGACAGGGACAATCGGAAATTTATCCCTCCAATGGTTCCACCCAGGTAAGAAATATTACTGACAGCTGCGTCGTCGTTGCTTTACAGTTATTTTAACATTTTCCGCTGTTTTTTAGTGTCTTCCCATAACAGAACCTACATCTAATATGTATATGCTGTTCTCTCTCTCCATATATATATATATATATATATATCATCATGCTATAGTAATATATATATATTAATATATAATAATATATATCAACTCATAGTATGATCACTATATATTATAATATATAATATGAATCATAGAATATATATAGATGTGTCATTAGACATATAGTTTTTCAGTCGCTACTAAAAGCAGTACTAAAACCTTTTGCATTGCGTGATCATTGCATGTGAATCATCCACATGCTTGCTGGGCAGTTGAAGAACGTTATGGTGGGCGAGAGATGGGGGAACAGCCAGGGTCGCAACACATGGTTACACAATGTAACTGAGAAATTATTACTAGCTACTGTTACGAACATAAATAGTGATATATATTAATGTGTATATGTTTCATTTAACCATACAAACACGACATACTGGCTATCTTAATGCATGCCATCGAATATATTGTGCATGAACGGCTACAAAACATGCACATTCATACACAGTATAGTTGTTTATAAAAGGTCCATTTTTGCTGTTATGTCATAATACCAGACAGCTAAGGGCAACCACGTAGCATCTGTTATTCCTTGCTTCATAATTGCACACTTCAGACAGACTATTTTGCCGCTTCCCATTGGTTAAAGCCGGCTCTTGCAAGCTAATATGTCAGTCAATGCATAACACGTCAACGGGGGTGGGTTCGAACACCCAACCATTACAGGGTCATTCAACGGTTCAACTTTAGTTCACACCATTTTTTAAACACCTGTTTGAAAGTAATTGTACGTACTGCCTCTGATTAGGTTTTGGGAAGGGAATAACCGTTCTTACAACTGACTAGACAAAACTGACAGGAAGGCACACTCCTTTTGAAAGCTCTAAGCTCTAGGTATAAATCCCCAACAATCACTACTATCAAACCGTACGTCACACATTCGTTCACACTCATATACGTCAAGCTGATATCACAACACCATATTCAAACCACTGCATGTGTTGTGTTGTGAGTGAGGCCCACATTACAGGGTGTGCACAGCTTCTATGAATGTACCACACACATATCCTCTCCAAACACAAAGCTTGTTGCTATATGACCACCTTCATGAACCATTGTGCTGTCATCTCATGATACTTATGTACATATATACTGATATGACGACACAACATATGATTTTGTATCCTACAACATGTAAAATTTAATTCATTCTATCACGCAGTTAATGCAGAACACTAGTTATGTATGTGTTAGGGAACTCAAAGTTTCTAGTACACAGGCATGTACAGGTGGTTATTACAACTATTTATGTTTGCACTTGCGTCACACACACATTTTCGGTTAAGGAACTGATGCTGTTGTTTATCATAAATAACATTACAGAAACATAACAAATAATGTTTGTTCAATATTTTAGACTACAGTAAATGTCAAACTGATGTTTGTTATATATAGTTGCCTCCTGGAGACATGTGGCCTGAGGCAGGACAAGTGTCTTCACCCTGGTCATGCGCTCCACAAACAACCGCTGTAAGGTGGGTGTTGAGAGGTGGTTGTTCATATAACTATGTGCAACTGCTATATGTTAATGTTGTCTAGTTCATTATTTGTTTTTGCACATGTTCTATAAATAGGTTACTTAGTGTCCATTGAAAATTAGTTAAGACAACGTATGGTTTGTGAATGTTAAGTGATCAGTGTAGGAGTTGTGAGTTTGAACAGACTTCTTGGATTCATTCTTCTATTTGCATACTGAGTCCAAACATTTTATTCGTTTATGTCAAGGAGGTTTTATGGGAAGTTTATAAAACGTATAGGAAACTTGTATGTTAGTTGCATTACTTATGACAAGCAGATAATTCATAGTAAAAATAGCAGAGATTGAACATGCCTTATCATATGTGTATGCATTTTTTTTAGGAACTATGAAGTGATGAAGAGTATGATGACACATGGGATGATAGATAGATGGAGATGATTGATGATGGATGACTGATGCACACTCGGATAGACACAGAAAACAGCACGTAAGTGACCAGAAGAGGTCCGCATTGGAATAGGTTACACACAGTTCGGCCACAAGTCAACGTACACATAGATGCAATAGTAGCTCAGAGGAAAATTGTGGAAGCTGAAATCGTCGCCATTTGATCTGATGAATGTGCTCGAAAGGATGATTTCACTAGGAAGACAGAGAGAAAGAAAGCGTATATCACAATTGGCACATTCTCTGCACAGCAGTCTTCAACTGAAGTGCTAACAAATGCAAAAAAATAACACGGCAGAGAAGCAATGGTGTGCAGCAAACCCAAGCTTAAGTTACTGGAGAATGACTACTGTACCAATATTTAGATTCCAAAAAACCTCACAGGCAGGATGTTAATGCTGTGGTAATTTTCACCACAGCCATCTGATTGGTTTTCATTACACAGTCGGAATGTTACCGATCCATAGCAGACATTTTGTCAGGTTCCTGACGAAATCCTACCGCGCATCTGTAGAAAATAAGGAGGCTATTTATACCTGACAAGGAGGCGCCAAAAACAAAAAACCACAAGCACCTTACTACGCAGGAAAACATGAAACGAACCCAAACCATGTGGTTGTGCAAGGTGTTGTCACCAACTTGCTCACATGTATGTTCACTACCCAACAAGACCTGTAGGTGAGTCATGCCACAAGCCCTGTCGGTGAACCAGTCACTGCCCCACAAGCCCTAGTCCGGAACAGTCCATGCCCACAGCCCTGTCCGTGCACAGGACAGTCACTGCCACAAGCGGTCAGGAACAGTCACTGGCACAAGCATGCCCGTAAAGTGCCAGAGGCCACAAGCCCGCACGTGAAGTGCCAGGGCTACTCCAAAAGTGGCTCTTTGTGCCTAAAGTGTGATACCGAAAAAGGAAAATCCAAGAGACAACAAGAGGCCTGTTATCGATCTAAAAGGAAAAAAATTAATTTTAAATCAACTAAATATGTCTTTGCCTCTTTTTGTTGAATTTCAGATATCTAATTACTATTGTATGTAGGCTGAAGACAGGTTGTTTCCAAACTTTCAAGTATGTTCTTGTAACACGTGAAGTTTTGGACAAATGTTTTACAGTCCTACTTAAATGACATAGTGTTATAATATTGAGGTATTAATCATATGTTCAGTTTAATGTCACAAGAGCCAGTTGCTAGGTTAGAGACAGCTGCCCATTTGAATTAACTGCAAACATTGTTATTGGGGTTGTGTTGTGGTTTACTTGATGTAATCATTGCATGTTAATTATTCACATGAATTAAAAACACAATGTATTAATGCAAACATCTTTCTTGTCCGTGTAAAGCAGGATTAAGTGTAAAAATTTACTTACCTTCACCTTGCTGCCCATGTAATGTTGTCTTTAATCATTGATGTGGTCTGTTCAAGAAACATATCTGGAATGTATACTAAATATAAGTAGTATGTAGGATATATGTACCACACAGGTTGTGTATATTAATATATTATCTATATATATATATATAATTTATATATATATAATAATCTATTATATTATATCATTAATGATTTGTACATTTCTAAACGGGAATAGATGGTACTATTTTCAGCAACTACATTCATGCGTACGTGTGAACACACGCTATTTTAATAATACAGGCTAATGTTTGGACTATGACAAACGGTGAGCCTATAACGTATTGGCCTAAAACAAATGTTATGAATTTAATTCAGCAGTTTATCACCATTTGAATAGGTTTCATACAAGGCCTACTTACTGCCATCAATATGTTCTGTGTAACACCTGCATTACAGAGATGTGATGGTGTAACACTACAGTCTTCTAAATCAAAACAAACTGTTTGATGGTAAATCACATTTACCAGAACAGGGTAATGCAATAGACCATAAAACATTTTAGCCTAATTATTTAACCGTTCAATAAATCACACCTATAAACAATCCTCTTTCCAATAAAACCTTAAATTGTAAATATAACACACATTAAAAGTGTGGATTTACAGACATTTATATATTATATATCTATATATATAGATATATATAGTTATGAGAGAGAATATTATAATCTACATCTAAAAGTACTTAAACTCTGATGCAGACAGGAGTAGTTACCGACTTTCAAATAGACACAGAAAATTTATGGGGAAAAAAAAAAATGCTTGCAGGTGTGTGTGTTTACATTATATGGCTGTGTACGCATATTTTCATAAAGTGGACAATTGTTTTTTTCCTCAACCCCATGTTTCTTAATTAAAAGTCTACAATGTTGTGAGAAAGTAGATAAAGTGTACATGTGGTCATCAAATGGATATCAGAGACACAAATGTGAAAACCAATTATGGTAGACTCAATTGTTTTGCTTGCAGGCGTACAAGTTGACATGGTGGACTTGAAAGGAAAGACACAAAAATAGTTAGAATTTGAACCATTTCATTATTGAACATAGAACTGCACAAAATTTATGATTAAATATGCAAGGGCTTGATGATTTATGTACAAATATACATCCAACAAGGGGTACAAACTGGCTGATTGCCCGAAGCCAATAGTGTCAAGTGCGGACCAGAAAGCCAACGTGGGAGGAAAACTATGATTATTAGAGCAATATCCTTGTTACCAAGAACCTGGGCGTGCGCGAAATTTAACTTCACAGTACGATTCACGTATCAATAATGATGTTTTGAACTGTCTGCAGGTAGCTACAAGAAAGGTATGGTTTGGAAGATCCTAAGAAGGAAAAGGAAAAACAACGCACCGTTTAAGAGGACACATATTTGTAAATGGCTATTATTCATTAAGGCCAATAGCAATGATCCGCTACTACTGTTCGTGTGAATCGATTACCTCTGCAATATCTGCACCCTCCATGCTCAAACCACAAATTCTACAAGAACATAACTACTATGTTTTGTACCAAAGCCTTTCTGCTGCAAGCATTTAATGGGTTACCCGACGAAAGAACCCCTACTCCGGACCATTGTTTGAAGAACGCGTGGCGTTCCTATGAGCGCTGAATGGAGGAGATGTGTGTCATACAGGATTCAGCGTTTGGGTCAACCGTGGATGCAGGCCTGGTTTTCTGAAAGCGACAAGTGCAGGCAGACGAAGGGTTACGTCTCAAGAATGGTAATTTATACACAATCGTTATGCGTGACTAGCGTTTAAAAATGTTTTTTTTTTTTTTCTAACCACCATTTTGACTTTACCTGCGTGGATAAGCGTAAATTGAAAGACTGCAGAACATGTAGCGATCACAAACACATGTTTCCTATTACAATATAGTAGAAACTGAAAGAGTAGTACCAATGCCTCACGGAATAAATATACGTACTTTCCTATCCTTTTAAACATATTTATAGAAACATGGACCATAACTGTTAACACAACACCTCTTTTGTGATAATGCAAACATATACAAAAAAAACAACGGGTCGACCAAGTATAAGGTGTGGAACCCTTGTCATGTGCAAGGCGTCCTAAAAAGGATTACGGATTAAAGATACCGCCCCCAAGCGACGTGGCGCGCGTCAAACCTATGGCGTGTTGTTTGCGATAGTGTTACGTAACTGCAACTGTGTCATTGCATGCACCTCACGTGTTTGTGGGCGCACTGGGCGTAGGCAGATGTTAATTTCAGGGGTTGGAGGAGTGTTTGCGGTGCGTTTCACGGGGCCTAACATGACGTCACATATTGCATTTGCGCCATTGTGTTATCGGCCGTGCTTTTTCAACACAGTCTGTTTAAAAAGAATACAGATGTACGCGGTTTTAGACAACGAAATGAGTTTCGCCTTCATTGTATTTGAAATAAAATTAATGGGTAATGGCTATTTAACAGGTATGAACGCACATGTACGCATGCTTTGCGATGGCTAACAGTTAGTCGCCCAAGCGTGAAGTGCGTGCGCACACTAAGAAGGTGCGCGAATTTTTCAGTATCAGGCAACGTAATTCAAGAATAGTTATGCCTGTACGAATTTAATAACGATAAATAATGATGTACCCGTAGTTCTACTCCACGTGACTGACGTGTGTATCTACACAATTCATATAGAGCGTGTAACGCGTTGTCACGGATACCTATAAGTAAGGTGCATCTTGGGACCTCATTTGTTGGCGGTATTCAGAGATGTCGGGAAGATACAAGCGGTCAATGTATGATTTCAGCAGATTCTAACCTTTATAGAGATGATTGTGAGGAGGAGACACCGACTATATACACGCTATGGGCATAATTTATATTGCTTGCAGCGCTTTTAACAAACAATTTAAAAAGGTGCTACCTTATGCCTATTATTGCATAAGCACTTAATAACATAATGATGTTGCAAAGAGGGCAGCTAGAAATTTTCTTGAGTGTTCGTAATTATAATAACATTTTATGCCATGGTGGTTTATATTAAACAAACCATCCCACTATGCGAATACTAGACTGTCGACACTATTGTAACAAATAATAATTATAATAATTGAGCATGTTCTGGTATAGCGTGTATTGTACGAGCGCTTTACAGAACATTTTTCAGGTGGGGGCCTGGCCGTGGAGCTCATAATTTTTTTTTGCGCCGAGGGCAAGGGAGATAAAGTGACTTGCACCAAGGTCACAAGGAAGCCGACACGGGAATGAAAGACTCCCCTACTAAACTCTCATGCCAGTGTGGCTTACTCACTGCGGCAACTCCTTCTACAATATGTAAAGGGACGTACACCAACTAGCGTGTTAAAAAATCTTTGTTACATGGGATTATGTTGATAAATGGTTTGGGACTGATAGCCAAATTAAGGTTATTGGCACGATGTGTGGTCCCTTAAAGCATTGATGTTCTGAATATTACATCAACATCATGTAAATGTGAAGTAGAGAGTTATGTGAATTTCATGTACAAAACTAAAAATAGTTTACGTGTTATTAAACCAATTCACACATAATACTACAGTCAAATGATGATATAGTCAATAATAAAAACCTGCTGCTTATCATGTGTTGGTGTTGGTAGACATGGAATCATACACAAATTGATACAGACCACAAACAGTTGTATAAAAAGTGTGCCTATCTAATGTGCACGTGATTGACGTTTATTATTTGAGAATACTTGATCATAATGATCATCATGATAATGAGAAGTGACGTCAATGTCCTTCCAAATATATTACCAACATCTGTATCTTGTGAAATTAGAAATGCAAAATTACAGTAACTTTTTGAAACAATTGTGGTTTTGTTACATTGACACTTGTTACATGTAGGGTCAATCAACCACAGTGGGACTTATACATACACACTGACCGTGTCAGCGCTGAAGGGGTTGACACAGTCACTGGGAGAAAGAGCAGCAGGTTACACCGAGATGTGTCCTTAACCCTTCTGGCTTTGATCGAGTGATTTCGGCAGTGATCATAAAGATGCCAAAGTCCAAATGCCCTCGGTTAGACTGTCACTTTAGTTTAAGTGGCAGTGATTAGTGTGGTGATT
>WSYH01017837.1:0-11625 GCA_036426205.1 Ascaphus truei
TTCTCAGACCCAGTAGATTGTTGTATTGGTGCTGGGGAAAGAAGGCGGTGTTATTTCGGTCATGCTTGCTCGGCCGGCGTGAGGTGGGGGGAAACGATGGCCCTGCGGGGTGTGGCTCAAACGAAAAAAAAATCCCTGGCGTCGGGTGAAAGAAAAACATCCAGTTGGGGTGCTCAAAGCCCTGTGGGGGGAGGCGTGTCGATAAAGTCCCTAAATAACTAGTATGTCAGGGAGAAAAAAAAAAAAAAGGGAGCGGGGGCTAAGACGTAGAAGGCAAAAGGCGCAAAAGTAATGTGAGGTGGGGAGGGGAGAAAAAAAAAAGGAAAAGAGGGGAGAGGGGAGAAGAGGAACGACATACGTTTCCGCACGTATTAAGCTCTAATTTTTTTACTGGCCATAGTGTCCAATACAGACAGTCCGGTTCAATGCTGGACACCTGGCAACCCTATTTCAGCAGCAGTCGTAGTGAGTAAGTGGAGTATAAGAACCTGAGCTCTTTCGATAGCTGGAACCCTGACTATGTAGCACTTTGAGTCCATTTTATACAGGTTCACCATTTACAGGCAGCCAGTGCGAAGGAACAGGTGTCATCTGGGGGAAACAAGTGGGTAACCCTGTGGGTAACAAGTGGGTAACCCTTTTCCTTAGGTGAAAGAATGAGGATTTGGTCACAGCTGACGTTCAAGTGTCAGGCAACAATCAAGGACAACACCAGGAATCCGCACACAGTAAGATCTTGCTGTCATAAGATGGTGAGCTCCTATGACGAGCACCTGTGTCTTATCAGGATTCAACCTCAACCACTGGCATTCATGCTCACTAGGATCTCAGGTAGACATCCATTGAGTACGATAATGGGTCTTTAGTGCCCGGTACAAAGAACAAGTGGAATGAGTGTCATCTGCATAGCAATGATAACCTAGGCCCAGGGCGGACATGTACACAGCAAATTACATGGGAGATAAGATGGAGCCCTGTAGCAGGGAGCAGATGAGTATACTGTGACCTCAGTGAGAAAATATTGAACCAGCTCAGAACTGTGCCACCCAGTCCACATACATGCTTCAGGCGCCCCATTTTAATCCCATGGTCAACGGTATCAAATTCTGCAGAGAGTTTAAGAGTACCCAGATCGAACAGTCTTATTTGTCTCTCGCCACCAGAAGCACATGAACCGAAGCTGTTCTCAATACTATGCTGTCTCTAATCCTGACGGTATGGGTGCAACATATATGATTGACAGATCAGTTCCAGTTGGTTGCATGCAATGTCCTAATAACCTTCCATAGGAAAGGAAGATTTGATACGGGCCTGTAATTACCAGGCAGTCCGGGTCTAATTCATGTTTTTCTTTAGAAGAGGTGTGACGATGCTTCTTCAGCAGTTCTGGAAAGAACCCCATCTTAAGAAGAGCACTGGACTGTTCTGTCAAACACTGAGCCGATTACATCCATACGCCCTATAAGAAGACGTGTTTGGCCTGGATCCAATCACAGGCAGTGATTGGAACCCCTGGATAGGGTGCACAATATCTTTCATATCCAGATGGTCAAAGCAAGTCCTGAGCCATAGAACCCATATTCCATGCCTGGAACCTCGACTCACATGGACGAAGCACAGTCGGAATCCCGGCCTGGGTGGAGGAATACCGTATCAGAAAAGAGAGAGCAAAACCCATTACAACGGGCCTGGGAAAAAGCTACACACCGGACTGCGGCATTGCAGCCTGAAACACCTATCCACAGGGATTTCCTGGAACCAGGTCACAATGATGTATGAATGATTCCAGTAACTCAACTCATGTCCTCCCTCTTCCAAAGCATGACAAGTCCTTAATGTCTTTCTTAATTTATTGCAGGAGTAGAAAACACAGAACTTGTAGGTGTTGTAGGCAGAGAGTGCTTCTCTATGTGGGATGCTTCTATGGGGTTAGACTATGGTAAGAGAGAAAGGCCTTACCAGGGGTGGATGCAGACAGGTTCGTACTCACTGTGATCTAGGGTGGAAAAGGAAGTGAGGGGCAGGGGTCACACTAAAGGTTGAATGAGACTGCACTAACGTGTCAGCAAAAGACAGGGGAGAACATGGGAAAGTCCATTAACTGGGAGGACTGGAGAAGCTGCAGTAGCAGTTCACTGATTACGTGCTCAGAGGCAAGAAATGCAACATTGTTGCATGTTACACAGGCACAGTATGTGTCTGCAGACTCCATGCAGCTGAGAATAAGATCTGACAGGCAGAAAAAGCTGCAAAGGAGGAGGGGGGTGAGTCAGAATGTAGTTCGTGTTCCATGACAGGAGGAAGAGCTGAGCTGGTCTATTGTCCGCTGCCACAATCTCTCATGACAAAAAACGCTGATATCTTACGAATCATTGTGATATTTCGCGATATGGTCAATCAATTTAGCCTTGCCCTCCACCATGCGAGACCTCGGGCAGCGCAGTTTTAAATTGAGTGACTTGACCAATCTCTGTGCTGCTGCCCCACTGGCAGCTAGAGTCCCACCTTGGAGAAAAAGCAAACTAATGGTATGATACAGGGCTCTATGTATCAAGGCGAAGAGGCTGCATTCTGGGGGCGAAAGCAGTGCATTCTGGGGCAAAAAAAATAAAAGACTCCGGATGTAAAGTACCAAAGAATAAATGCCATTGCTATTAATGGGATATTATCCTTGATACATCCGTTTTGGATTATTGTGGCAGAATTGTACCACTTTTGCTTGATACATAGACCGCATATATTTAATTGTTTAAGTGTTGGTATTATTGTGTTCAAAAATTCAGATGGGGTCAAAATTATTATTTATTTAAACTTTATTGTCTTGTATCCACACACATTCTCTAACCTTTTTCTAACTTTAATCATCAATTATGATGCCAAAAAGCTAAAGACGGCAGATAATTGTCTGGTAACACCAGAATATCCTGGGACATATCAAGTAAGAATTGTCTCCTTTGTCACCGTGATACTTCACCTTTAATGAGATGAACTTGAATGCCTTGCTGCATTTGCTCTGGAGAAAGCTGGATTGCGGTGAATTACTTTTTATTGTACATGACACCCCCCCCCCCCCCCCCCCCCCCACACATCCAGGTCTGATTTTTGCATGGATCTATGTTTTGGGATTTTTTGTTATTCTGACCAAATACTTTCTTTCTGTTTCTCCAGAACAGTTGGACTTCAATTCTCTATATGATCAATTAATTCTGATGAAACTGTATGTAAGTGTGGAGGTGCTAACTCAACTGTAGTATGTAGATATAGTATAAACATGTACTGTAGCCTCCAAGGTCAGGCCCGGTCCAGCAGAAGTATTGTAAACTCCTCCAAGGATTAGTGTGTTATCGGTATACAGTATATGCAGAATACCTAATTTTACATGCCCATGCCCCACGTCTCTCGACATGCAGGGGGTTCCGTGGCTTATCATTCCCCGGCTCATTTCTACAATGCCCCACGCTCTCAGACAGAGGGGGTCCGTGCTTATCAGTTCCCCGGGCTCATTCTTACAATGCCCACGGCTCTCAGACACGCAGGGGGTCCGTGGCTTATCAGTTCCCCGGGCTCATTCTTACAATGCCCCACGGTCTCAGACACGCGGGGGATCCGTGGCTTATCAGTTCCCCGGGCTCATTCTTACAATGCCCCACGGCTCTCAGACCGCAGGGGGTTCCGTGGCTTATCGTTCCCGGGCTCATTCTTACAATGCCCCACGCTCTCAGACACGCAGGGTTTCCGTGGCTTATCAGTTCCCCGGGCTCATTCTTACAATGCCCCCGACTCTCTAGACACGCAGGGGGTTCCGTGGCTTATCAGTTCCCCGGCTCATTCTTACAATGCCCCACGGCTCTCAGACACGCAGGGGGTCCGTGGCTTATCAGTTCCCCGGCTCATTCTTACAATGCCCACTGCTTTCGACACGCAGGGGTTTCCGTGGCTTATCAGTTCCCCGGGCTCATTCTTACAATCCCCCACGTCTCTCAGACACGCAGGGGTTCCGTGGCTTATCAGTTCCCCGGGCTCATTCTTACAATGCCCCCGGCTCTCAGACACGCAGGGGGTTCCGTGGCTTATCAGTTCCCCGGGCTCATTCTTACAATGCCCCGGCTTTCAGACACGCAGGGGGTTCGTGGCTTATCAGTTCCCCGGGCTCATTCTTACAATGCCCCACGGCTTTCAGACACGCAGGGGGTTCCGTGGCTTATCAGTTCCCCGGGCTCATTCTTACAATGCCCCCACGTCTCTCAGACATGCAGGGGGTTCCGTGGTATCAGTTCCCCGGGCTCATTCTTACAATGCCCACGGCTCTCAGACACGCAGATGGTCCGTGGCTTATCAGTTCCCGGGCTCATTCTTACATGCCCCACGGCTTTCAGACACGCAGGGGGTTCCGTGGCTTATCAGTTCCCCCGGGCTCATTCTTACAATGCCCCACGGCTCAGACACGCAGGGGGTTCCGTGGCTTATCAGTTCCCGGGCTCATTCTACAATGCCCCACGGCTCTCAGACACGCAGGGGGTTCCGTGGCTTATCAGTTCCCCGGGCTCATTCTTCACCCCGGCTCTCAGACACGCAGGGGGTTCCGTGGCTTATCAGTTCCCCGGGCTCATTCTTACCCCACGGCTCTCAGACACGCAGGGGGTTCCATGGCTTATCAGTTCCCCGGGCTCATTCTTACCCCCGCTCTCAGACACGCAGGGGGTTCCGTGGCTTAGGCAGTGACAGATGAAACACATTTTGGCAAATTCTCTCTGACAATCAGCTGAGAAAACGAAGTTGAGAAACAAAACCCGATAAAATCCCTGTTGCATTTCTAAAATATGCAATGTTAGGCTGTCGATGATGTGAAAATAAGTTATATGATAGATTTTATTCTACCAATTTTTTTATTTTTCACATGAGTTAAGGGACTAATTCTTTGCTGTCATATTATCCAGTTATTCTTCACGTGTTTAGTTATATCTGTATAAAGTCTCCGAAATGCACTCCATACACTGGCTGGCTCCGTATACATACAATATAATACAATTAATGTCACTTGGATAGGTAGCTTCACTAAGCCACTTACAGTATAATCTAGCTAAGGACAGTGAGGAGACGGCCCTGTTTGTAATACACAAACCACCAGAAATTAAAGACCAGACCTCCCCTGAATTTCATCCTGTTATCTAGGCCAGGGTGCCAACTCCAGTCCTCAAGCCCCTCCCCCCCCCCCCAACAGGTCAGGTTTTCAGGATATCTTAGTTTAAGAACGTGGCTCAAGACTGAGTCTCTGATTGAGCCACCTGTGCTGAAGCTTGGATAGATTGAGCAACCTGTGCTCAAGCTGGGACTGATTGAGCCACCTGTGCTGAAGCAGGGATAGCCTGAAAACCACACCTGTTGAGGGGGGGGGGCTTGAGGACTTGAGTCGAACACCCTGCTCTGCCCAAATAACTGCATGGAGTACAAAACGGAAACTCATCCTATTCTTCGGAAGAGTGTAGGCGAGCCCACTAATGATTATGAGATGTCAGCAGACGACAGACAAGGAACATTCAATTGTGTCTTTAATCACTGGGGAGTTTATATAGAAAAACAAGTGTTGTCAATGCCACTTAAAGTTACTGGCAGGAAGTATTATTGAAGCATTATTCGGCTGCCACTTCTCCCCTGTGCAATCATGATTCATTCTCTTTACAGCTCCTTTTCTGTACCCGGTACTTTGCCAGCCACTTTCCCACTGGTCGCAAAGTCCACAGAACGCTCTTCGGGAATCCCTGGACCTGCTTGGTGCCTTTTCATGAACTCGCTACAAACACTTCTCATTAACGCTGGCATCAGCTCTTATGCCGACGTCCCTTAAATCTGTGTTTCCATAGCACACCTATCCCCGGCTATCTTTCTACTGCATTGGAGATCGGTGCAGTGGTCCGACTGCAACAGCTTCAAGCCCTCAATACAAATCGGCGTGCCGGCTGGGTGTATAGCGGGGTCCGGCGCAGTGGTGTGCGCGCGGGGTCTCTCACCGCCTCCGGAGCCGCATCTCCACGCGTCACCTTGGCAACGTGAGATCATGTGGTAAAAGGCCCCTGCGCGTCACATGACGTCACATCGTCAAGGCGACGCATGGTAGCAGGAGGAGATGCCGGCGCTTACAGCGGCCACGCGCTCTCCCCCACCCACTCCGGTAATCACAGTTTAAATGTTGTGCTGGTAAATTTAACCTCCACAACATTTTAAACGTGATTACGGAAGTTGCGCCAGGGATGTGCGTGGGGCCAGGTGCAATCGCACCATTGGCGTCGCCACCACCACACCGGCCCTGGTGTTTCCTTTTTTGCCCCGCTAAACAGTCCCTGTAATTTATAGGAACTCTATTTATTAAGGGAACCCAAAAACGAGTCAACACTCTTGAAAAACAACCGTACTATTCTTACAAGTGGCAGAACTAGGATGTTCATGATGGACGTCAGCTTGTTTTTACGTGAAATGGATGTTACCTCCGTTCTTTATTGAACATTGTGCCTATATTTCAATATGTTCAATTATATTAAGCAATAGGGTTGGTGGGAACTCATATTAGTACCGGAGTAATTGTGGGGATGAGTCATGAACGTGTGACATGCGTTAGTACATCGAAATACCTGTTTATTTGAATGGTCATTGTATTCCAATCATACCAATAGCACTTTCATTAATCTCTCTCAATGGGCCTTATTCACTGTGTCATGAAGCCTCTTCCTGTGCTGGGGAAGATTGAAGTCACATTGATTTTAATGGAGCTGAAGTCTTCTGAAGCATCTCCACAGCTGAGTAGTGGTCTGTGGGTTTATTCAGTACTAGCTGAAAGTACCCGGCGTTGCTCGGAATTCTCAGAAACCAATCTCTTCCCCTCATCTCTCTTTCTCTCCCACACACTTCCCTTTACTTACTTAATGCACAAATTGTTTTTGTCTCCTCTCTCGCTCTCTCTCTCACACCCCTCTTCTTTCTCCCTCTCTCCCTTTGTCTCCCCTTCTCCAGCATTCTTACTTTCCCTCATGTGTCAGCTGACTTCCTCTCTTTGTTTCTTCTTCTGCTTTCTCTGTAAACTTTAGAACTATCTCGACTCCTTAGGCTGCGTCCATAGAAGGTGGAGCAGCGCTGAGGCCGCGCGGATGCTGATTCTCACTGATCAAGCGATGAGCGATTTCAGCACATGCAGGCGAGCCACCGTCCGCGATCGGGGGCGGGGGAGGCGGGCAGTGACGTCGCTGGGCCAATAGCCTGCGACGCACCGACGTGTGACGTTGATGCTGCTTCGCGCTGATTGGATGTTTTCAGCCACAGCGCGCTGAAAAACAGCTTGGCTGTCGCTGAAAAATCCAACCCTTGAGCACGCCTGCGGACGCTCGCATGAGCCCCCTCTCAAGACATCCTCATTGAGGATACCGGGGCTCAGCGCGGAGCGTCCGCACGGCACAGTGCTGCTTGTCTTTCTATGGACGCATCCTTATCTGCCACCGGCTATGTGTATGATGATGTCACAGATACATAGCCTACCAGGTACGACCCCAGTGGCTGACTAACTTGTCAGAAAAATGGCTATAACTCATAGAATTAAAATAGAATGTATCCAATTATATCCAAACACAGACAACCTGCGCCCTATCCCAGGAACCAGCATACACACTCTGGTCACGCACACAGGTTTCCCAAATACTAGTAGTGGCTGTATAGGCCGTGTCTGTTTTTGTACAAGTTAATTTGGGATAAGTACCCGTTTAGTTGTAAGCTTTGAAGTTGTATCAGTGTCTGAGGGGGGTGGGGTAATCTAAATGAAAGCCAGGATCAAATAGGTTCTTTGTCGGTACAGGTAAGGGCAGCCTACATGTGCCAAGTGCTTTCTACTGGATCTGCCATCACGTTCATACAACACGCCAGTGATGGGCGAGTGGAGATTAATACAGAGAGTTTTCCATCGATAATGACCGGCGCAGCATGAAGGTTGTAAGCGAATGATATAGACGGGCGGATAGCACTGTATGCAGGTTTCTCTTTATGGAGGGAGAACCTTGATGAACATTATAATGATGGTGTGCAATGCACCATTTGTGTTTGATGTCGGGGTAGGGCGTTACCATACATTTAATGTCAAACGTGTAGTGAGCGGGTTACATTCCGGGGATGTCACCGATTAATGATTGGGAAGAAATTAATTCTAATGAGTATCTTTGCAAGCAGAGACGGTGCCGGAGATGATTGGCCCAGTTCAGAGAATCCATGAGTCGTATGAATTACAAAATAGCGCAGAATATTATTGCTTTACAAATAGCCACCGTACAATAATCATTTCCACGATACATTGTTTATGGCTCGTCCCCCCGATAGCAGTGAAGGAGTCACATTGCTGGGTGTTTCACTTCATTGTACGGCAGTAAACGAGCGGCCTTGTAGCAGATTTTCATGAAACGAGCCACTGTCCACTACATCTACAAAGGGGTTAAATCAGAGGTGGCCAACTCCAGCACTTAAGGGTAGGCTGACCATGTTTCCTTGAGACAAAAACGGGACATTGGGATGGCAGAACGAGACAGGGTTATTGTATATTCCGTATTCATGAAAAAGTAAGAAGATAACAAACGTTTTATTTACCCCCACACCCACTGCAGGGCATTTACTTTACTGAGTCACAATACAAACGTTTTATTACCCCCACACCCACCGCAGAGCATTTACTTTACTGAGTCACAATCACACGTTTTATTTACCCCCACACCCACTGCGGGGCATTTCTTTACTGAGTCACAATAACAAACTTTTATTTACCCCCACACCCCACTGCGGGGCATTTACTTTACTGAGTCAGAAGCACGATGGATTTCTAGCAGGTTCAGCGGTGGGGGATCAGTTTCCAGCCGCCAACGCTAAAGAACAACGATACGAGTACATGTGGGACTCCATCGTACACAGCAGCGAGAACGCGTTCGCTCCGTCTCATACTAGCGCTGTTCTCTCTCTGGGCAAGAAGCCTGGCCCTGATTGGATAAAGTAATGGAACTTCCTCTTTCGTCACACTAGTGGTGTTACTGTACGCATGGATTAGCAGAGAGCCTTATGGGAAATAAACAACCCACCCGCGCTCAGTTTTTTACAAAAAAATCAAAACTATATATAGTTTATTAAAAACGGGACAAAATTGACATTCTATTAAAACGACGGGACGGTCAGGAATATAAAAAAAAACGGTACTGTCCCGTTTAAATCGTTATGTATGGTCAGCCTACTTAAGCGCCACCAACAGGTCAGCACACACACACACAGTCTCTCAGATCACAAGTTATTGCTCAACCACAAGAAAGTTGATTCCCTGCAGATACAATGTTGGATTCTCAGACCCAGTGAGGAGAAGGAGGCTATTTCTTGTGTGGCAGAGGCGCCCCAGTGAGGAGAAGGAGGCTATTTCTTGGTGTGCAGAGACAGTCCCAGTGAGGAGAAGGAGGCTATTTCTTGGTGTGCAGAGGCAGCCCCAGTGAGGAGAAGGAGGCTATTTCTTGGTGTGCAGAGGCAGCCCCAGTGAGGAGAAGGAGGCTATTTCTTGGTGTGCAGAGGCGGCCCCAGTGAGGAGAAGGAGGCTATTTCTTGGTGTGCAGAGGCAGCCTCAGTGAGGAGAAGGAGGCTATTTCTTGGTGTGCAGAGGCAGCCTCAGTGAGAGAAGGAGGCTATTTCTTGGTTGCAGAGGCAGCCCCGGTGCCAGATGGCTATGAAACTCCTTTGGCTTAGACTAGTAATGTCAGCCGAAGGACGTACAGATGGATCAGTCAGACTTTTTCTCCATGCTACCAGACTGCTGATTGGGACACAGTTAACCTCTTCACTACCAAATGTGCCCATTGCTTTGCATTGCAGTGCCCTCTCTCCTGCAAGGGAGTTAATGAGTTCACTGTGATCTTTCAAACTTTGTGTAAAGCAGCTAAACATGCAGCACTGGGACATTCTCCTCACATCTTTTATTTATTACCGGACTGAAGCAGGGTCTCCCGACTGAAGCGCGTCGATTTCAGCTCCGGGGATCCCCTGCTTTTCGAGATGCTTTCCTCCTGTGGGGTAGCTGGTATCTCTGGGGAGTTTAAATGTTTAGGTCACACGGGCCTACAGGAAATCGCAAGCGATGACATCACAACTTCCTATTGGCCCACGTGACGCGGACATTTAAAGGCCGCCATTTTGTTAGGCACACAGTTGCCTGTCCAGAGGATACCGGCACCGCCACGGAGGTAAGTATCTCTGGAAGCAGGGGGTGCCCGTGCTGAAATTAATGGAGTTCTCTCCGAGACCCCCTCTTCAATACTATAATTAAAAAAATATTATAAAAAACAATGTGCAGTGCTACATGTTCAGCGGCTTTATCAAATGGAACAACATAGATTTACTTTCCTATAAAATACTATATGTGCACTAACTAAAAACAAGGACAGTGAGTGTGAGTCAGGGGAACCGGGTTCAAATACCAGCCTTGTGACCGTGAGCAAGTCACTTTACCTCCCTGTGCCTCAGGCACCGAAAACATAGATGTAAGATGTACTAGGCAAGCGGACTCTTCGTGCCTGCAAAATGATATGTGTAGTGCTGCGTACACTATCAGTGCTATAATATATAAAGAAAATACATTATATTGAAAAGCTACTGACCCTAATGAGTGTGCTCTGTGGAATCTGTGGCCCGGATCAGTAAGCTGCGTTTTGGGTACCACTGGGAAAGAAGGGCGGTGTTATTTCGGTCATTGCTTGCTGTACGCTGGTCTTATTGATACCTTTTCTCAGACCCAGTAGATTGTTTCTTGGTGCTGGGGAAAGAAGGCGGTGTTATTTCGGTCATGCTTGCTGTACGCTTGGTGTTATCTCAGACCCAGAGATTGTGTTGTATTGGTCCTGGGAAAGAAGGCGGTGTTATTTCGGTCATGCTTGCTGTACGCTGGTCTTATTGATACCTTTTCTCAGACCCAGTAGATTGTTGTATTGGTCCTGGGGAAAGAAGGCGGTGTTATTTCGGTCATGCTTGCTGTACGCTTGGTGTTATTCTCAGACCCAGTAGATTGTTGTATTGGTGCTGGGAAAGAAGGCGGTGTTATTTCGGTCATGCTTGCTGTACGCTTGGTGTTATTCTCAGACCCAGTAGATTGTTGTATTGGTGCTGGGGAAAGAAGGCGATGTTATTTCGGTCATGCTGCTGTACGCTGGTCTTATTAATACCTTTTCTCAGACCCAGTAGATTGTTGTATTGGTGCTGGGGAAAGAAGGCGGTGTTATTTCGGTCATGCTTGCTGTACTTGGTGTTATTCTCAGACCCAGTAGATTGTTGTATGGTGCTGGGGAAAGAAGGCGGTTTTTTTTTCGGTCATGCTTGCTGTACGCTTGGTGTTATTCTCAGACCCAGTAGATTGTTGTATTGGTGCTGGGGAAAGAAGGCGATGTTATTTCGGTCATGCTTGCTGTACGCTGGTCTTATTGATACCTTTTCTCAGACCCAGTAGATTGTTGTATTGGTCCTGGGGAAAGAAGGCGGTGTTATTTCGGTCATGCTTGTTGTACGCTTGGTGTTATTCTCAGACCAGTAGACTGTTATTGTTCTGGGAAAGAAGGCGGTGTTATTTCGGTCCAAGCT
>WSYH01017838.1:0-11622 GCA_036426205.1 Ascaphus truei
GTTTTGGTTGAGTCGCCGGACGGAAGAGGCAGGGAGGGATCGTGATTCAGGATCCAGGTACAGTATCTATCATCTGTCTTGGTCGAGTCGCCGGATGGAAGAGGAAGGGAGGGATCATGATTCAGGATCCAGTACAGTATCATCTCTGTCTTTGGTTCGGTCGCCGGACGGAAGAGGCAGTGAGGGGGAGGGATCGGATCATGGATCCAGGTACAGTATCTAACTCTGTTTGGTGAGTCGCCTGGATGGAGAAGGATGGGGAGGGATTGTGATTCAGGATCCAGTACAGTACCTTCTCTTGTGGTGAGTCGCCGGATCGGAAGAGGACAGGGAGGGATCATATTTCAGGAAGGTCCAGAGGTACAGTATCCTCTTCTGTGTGGTGAGGCGCCGGACGGAAGAGGCAGGGAGGGATAGTGATTCAGATCAGGGACAGTAATCTTAACATCTGTTGTGGTTGAGTCGCCAGACAGGAAGAGGAGGGAGGAGCATGATTCAGGATCCAGAGTACAGTCTATCATCTGTCTGTCAGTCCGACGGAAGAGGAGGGAGGGATGGGATCGTGATTCAGATCCAGGTGCAGTAATCTATACATCGTCTTGGTAGTGGAGGCCAGGACGGAAGAGGCAGGAAGGGATCTCAATCAGGAACCAGAGAGTAAGTACACTATCTCTGTTGTGTTGGTTGAGTCCAGGACGGGAGAGAGGCAGGGAGTATCGGATTCACGGAATCCAGGTTACAGTATCTATCTCTGTTCTGGTCAGGTCGCCGGAGGAAGAGGCAGGGAGAGACGTTGATTCAGGATCAGGATACAGTACATCAACATTGTCTGTTGAGTAGCAAAGCACGGAAGAGGCAGGCAGGGGGATGTTGATTCAGATCCAGGACGTACTGCGTTTGTTGTAGTCTCGTGATGGAAGAGGCAGGCAGGATCGTGATCAGTGATTCCAGGTTGGTTAGTTTTTAGGTTATTTCTATTTTTTTGGTTCTAGTGTGTTTTTTTATTTTTTGGTTGGTTTTACAGATCTCTGCGGCAAGTCGACGGGAAGAGGAGGAGGGAGTGATTCAGGATCCCAGGTAACAGTTCCTTATACGTTGTCTTGGTTGAGTCGATGACAGGAGAGAGAGGGAGGCGATCGTGCGGATCAGATCCAGTTACCGTACTATCCTCTGTTGTGGTTGAGTCGCGCGGACGGAAGAGCAGGGAGGTCGTGATTCAGGATCCAGGTTACAGTCATTATCCTCTGTCTTGGTAGTCGCCGGAACGGAAGGGAAGGAGGGCTTCGTGATCAGGATCCGGTACAGTGATCTAATCATGTTATTGGTCAGTCTGATCGGAAGCGGCAGGGAGGGATCGTGATTCAGGATCCATGGTCAGATACTATCCTCTAGTTGTTGGTAGCACAGGACGGAAGAGGCAGGAGGGTGGGATCGTGATTCAGGATCCAGGTAGAGTACCTATCCTCTGTTTGGGGTGAGTCCCGGACGGAAGAAGGCAGGAGGGGATCGGATTGCAGGATCCAAGGTAAGTATAACATTGTCTTGGTCGAGTAGCGGACGGAAAGGAAGGGAGGGATATGTGATTCCAGAGTTCCAAGTACAGTAACCTGCTCTTGGCGAGTCAGCCGCGACGGAAAGAGGCAGGGAGGGATCGTGATCAGGAACCAGGACAAGTCCTTTCCTTCTTATTGAGTTGGCCAGGACTGGAAGAGGCTAAGGGAGGGGATGGCGTAGTGATCAGGATCAGGGTACCGTACTCTATCCTTGTTTGGTAAGCGCGCGATCGGAAGGAAGGGAGGATAGTGATTAAGATCCAGTAAGTATAACATCTCTGTGTTGAGTTGTAGCCAGCAGAAGAGCAGGGATGGGATCGTGATTCAGGATCCAGGTACAGAGTACTATCCTCTGTTTTTGTAGCCGGGAAGCAAGGGTCTGATTGTAGGCGAGCTCGTCTTGGCGCGCTACAAGGGCAGGGGGAGGGAGGTAGTCGTGATTCAGGAGCAGGTAGAGATTATACTGTTTGGTCGGTCGCCGGACGAAGAGACCAGGGAGGGATCGTGTGTCAGGATCCAAGTACAACTGATCCTCTGGTGGCTGAGTCGCCGGACGGAAAAGAGGCACGGGAGGGACGGGATCGAATCCGTAAAGGTATCTAACCTATTCTGTTTTGGTCGAAGTCGCGACGGAAGCAGGCGGGAGGGATCGTGATCAGGATCCAGTACCAGTATCAACTCTGTCTTGGTCGAGTCGCCGGACGGAAGAGGCAGATGAGGGATCGTGTTCAATTTCAGTATCCAGGTAATTACCATCATTGTTTGGGATAGTCGCCGGAGGAACGAGGCAGGAGGGATGTCAGGATCAGTTAAGAATTGCTGTCGAGCGAGGGTTGGGAGGAGGGATCAGATAATCAGTAGTCTCGTCTTGGTCGAGTCGACCGGACGGAGAGGCTAGGGAGGGATCGTGATCAGGATCAAGGTTGACAGTTCACTAATAGCTATTTGGTGAGTCGCGACGGAAAGAGGCAGGAGGGATCGTGATTCCGGATCCAAGGTACTAGGTACCTATCTCTGTGTTGGTGGGAGTCACGGACGGAAGGGCATGGAGGGATGGTCGTCTCAGGAATCCAGGTACAGTACTTCATCATGTTGGTAGTAGCCAGAAGAAGGGAAGGATGGGAGGGATCGGTATCAGGATCAGGTACATATTAATCCATCTGTCTTGTCGAGTCGCGGACGGAGAAGAGGGAAGGGAGGGACGGATATATTGATCCAGGTACAGTATCTATATCTGTCTTGGTGAGTCTCCTGAGAAAGAGGCAGGCAGCGGATCGTTGATTAGGATCAGGTTAACAGTACCTATCCTATGTTTGGTTGAGTGGCCGGAAGGAGCAGGGCGGTGAGTCCTGTGATTACAGGATCAGGTACAGTTACCGTATCTCGGTCTCTGGTGAGTCGCGACGGAGAAGAGGACAGGGAGGGATCATGAGTAAGGATCCACGGTAAGTACCGTATCCTCTTGTTCTGGTCGAGTCGCAGGACGGGAAGAAGGCAGGGAGGGATCGGTGATTTCAGGACCAGGGACAGTATTCGATATCCTGTCTTGGTTAGTCGCAGGACCTTGGAAGAGGAGGGAGGATGTTGATCGAATCCAGGTCAGCTACCATCTGCGTTTGGTCTGAGGTCGACGGAGGAAGAGGAGGGAAGGGATGTGATTCAGGTCCAAAGTACAGAAATATCCGTATGTTGGTCGAGTCGCCGGGCGGAGCAGAGGCAGGGAGGGCCGTGATTCAGCTCCAGGTTACAGTACTCCTCGTCTTGGTGAGTCGCCAGACGGAAGAGTGCAAAGGATGGGATCGTTGATCGAGGACCAGGTACAGTATCTAACATTGTCAGTGGTATAGTAGAGGAAGGAAAAGAGGAAGGGAGGGATCGTGATTCAGGATCCAAGTACAGATACCTACATCGTATCTTGTCAGGTGCCGGAAGGAGAGGCAGGGAGGGATCTTATATTCAGGACCCAGTAATAGTACCTTTCCTCTGTTGGTGAGTCGCCGGATGGAAGAGGCAGGGGAGGATCGTGATTCAGACCAGTACAGTATATATCTCAGATTTGTTCAGGCCCGACGGAAGGAGAGGCAGGGAGAGACGTGGATTCAGGAGCCAGGTAGACAGTACCTATCTCGTGTCTTGGTTGAGTGCCAGCACGAAGGGCCAGGGAGGGATCGTGTATTACAGGACCAGGAACAGTACCAACTACCTCTGGTTTGGTTGATGTCGAACGCGGACCGGAAGAGGAAGGGAGGGATCGTGATTCAGGATCAGTTACGTATCTACTCTGTCTTGGTCGCGCACGGAAGGAAAAGAGGAAGGGAGGGATCGTTGATTCAGTGATCCAGTACAGTATCTATTTGTATTGTCGAGTGCGCTGAAGGAAGAGGCGGAGGGACGAGGATTGAATTCAGGAATCCAGGACAGTACCATCCTGTTGTGGGCTGAGTAGCAGACGAAAGAACAGGCCAGGGCGGGTCGTGTTCAGGAACCAGGTACAGTATCTACATTCCTCATTGGTCAGAGTCGCCCGGGATGAGGGGCAGATGGAGGATCGTGATTAGGATCCAGGTACAGAATTATCCTTGTTTGGGTCAAGGTTGCGCTGATGGAAGAGGCAGGGAGGGGATGTGATTCAGGTTCCAGGTACAGTATTATCCTCATGTTGGCAGTGCAGAACCGTACGGAAAGGGCAGGGGGGTCGTGATCAGGATCCATGTACGAGTACCTATCCTGCTGTTTGGTGAGTCGACGGACGGAAGGGAAGCGGAGAGTCGTGATTGTAAGGATCAGGTAAGTACTATACATCTGTCTTGGTGGTCGCGGACGGAAAGGAGGAAGGATGTGATCGGGATCGGTCAGTCTATTCTGTTGCGCGAGATCAGGGATCGGATAGATCCAGTACAGTATATTTGTCTTGGTCAGAGTCAGCGACGGAAGAGGACAGGGAGTGGAGATCGTGTCATGATCCATGTACAGTATCCTAATCTGTGTCTTGGTCTGAGTTCCTGCACGGAAGAGGCAGGGCAGGGAGCTGTAGATTCAGGATCCAGGTACAAGTTACATATCCTCTGTTTGGGTTTGACGTCGCACGGACGGAAGAGAAGGGAGGGATCGTGATCAGGTGAACCAGGTACAGTACTTCCTATAATCTGTTTGTCTGAGTCGTTGAGAAGGAGGCAGGGAGGGATCGTGATTCAGGATCCCGGGATACAGTACAATCTGGTTTGTGTCACGTCGCCAGGAAGAGCAGGGAGGGATACGTGATTCAGGGATCCAGGATTCAGTGCATCTATCCTCTTTTGGTTTCAAGTGCCTGACGGAAGATGGCAGGGAGGGATCGTGATTCATGATCCAGTCAGATGCTAACTCTTTCTGTTTGTTGAGTCGCCGGACGGGACAAAAGAGACAGGGAGGGATCGTGAAGGAACAGGACAGTACCTATCTTGTCTTTGGTAGAGTCGCCGGACGGAAGAGGCAGGGAGGGATCGGGATCAGGATCCAGGTGCAGTATCTAAACTCTGTCTTGGTCGATGTCGGCTGGACGAAGAGGGAAGGGCGGGATCGTGGATTCAGGATCCAAAGTACAGTATCTCTGTCTGGTCGAGTCGCGGACGGAAGAGGCAGGGAGGGATCTCAATTCAGGACCATGGTAGAGTACTCTCCTCTGTTTGTTTCGCCGGACGGAAGAGGCAGGGAGGGATCGTGATTCAGGATCCAGGTACAGTCTTTAACATCTGTCTTGGTCGAGTCGCCGGATGGAAGAGGAAGGGAGGGATCATGATTCAGGATCCAAGTACAGTATCTATGTCTGGTCGAGTCGCGACGGAAGAGGCAGGGAGGGATCGTGATTCAGGATCAGGTGCAGTATATAACTCGTTTGATTGAGTCGCCAGAGGAAGAGTGGCAGGAAGGATTGGATTCAGGACCAGGTACAGTACTATCTCTGTTGTGTGTGAGTCGCGGCGGAAGAGGCAGGGAGGTATCGTGATTCAGGATCCAGGTACAGTATCTTCCTTGTCTTGGTCAAGTCGTCGGACGGAAGAGGAAGGGAGGGATCGTGATTCAGGATCCAGTACAGTATCTAACATCTGTCTTGTTCGAGTCGCGGACGGAAGAGGCAGGGAGGGATCGGATTCAGGATCCAGGTACGATCTATCCTCTGTCTTGGTCAGTCGCTGAGGAAGAGGCAGGCAGGGATCGTGATTCGGAATCCAGGTATAGTACCTATCCCTGTTTGGGTTGGAGCGCGGACCGGAAGAGGCAGGGAGGGATCGTGATTCAGGATCACAGGTACAGTCTATCTCTGTCTTGGTGAGTTCGCCAGACGGAAGAGGCAGGGAGGGATCGTGATTCAGGATCCAGGTACAGTACCTATCCTCTGTTTGGTTCAGTCGCCGGACGGAAAAGAGGCAGGGAGGGATCGTGATTCAGGATCCAGGTTACAGTATCTATACTCTGTCTTGGTCAAGTCGCCGGACGGAAAGAGGAAGGGAGGGATCGTGATTCAGGATCCAGGTTACAGTATCTAACATCTGTCTTGGTCGAGTCGCAGAGGAAGAGGCGGGGAGAGGGATCGTGGATTCAGGATCCAGGTACAGTACCTCATCCTGTGTTTGAGTGAGTCGCCGGGGAAGAGGCAGGAGGATGTGATCAGGATCCAGGTACAGTACCTATCTCGGTTGGTTGAGGCACCGGACGGAGAGCAGGAGGGATGTGATTTTAAGGATCCAGGTAAAGTTCTATCACATTGTCTTGCGTCGAATCGAGTAAGTAGCAGGACGGAAACAGGAAGGGAGGGATTGTGATTCCAGATCCAAAGGACAGTAACTATGTCTTGGTCGAGTCGCCGGACGGAGAGGCAGGGAGGGATGTGATTCAGGAAACCAAGTACGACTTTCCTCTTTTTGGTTGAGCCGCGATGGAAGAGGAAGGGAGGGATCGTGATTCAGGATCCAGGTTACCGTATTCATCCTCAGTTTTGGTCAAGGCGCCTGACGGAAGAGGCAGGGAGGGACTGGATCAGGATCCAGGTGGAGAGTACCTATCCTTGTTTTGGTTGAGTCGACAGGCAGAAGAGGCAGGGAGGGATGTGATTCAGGATCCAGGAGAAGAGTACTATCCTGTTTTGGTGAGTCGCCGGACGGAAGAGGCAGGAGGGATGTGATTCAGGATCCAGGTACATATCACACATTGTCTGGTCGCGCACCGGAGGAGAGGAAGGAGGGATCGTTGATTCAGGATCAAGTACAGTATCCTCTGTCTTGGTCGAGTTCGCCGGACGGAAAAGAGGAGGAGGGACTGTAATTCAGGAACAGGACAGTACCTCTTCCTATGTTTTGGGCGGAGTGCCAGACGAGAAAGGCAGGGAGGGATCGTGATTAGGATCAGGTACAGTACTTAACATCTGTCAAGGTCAGTCGCCGATGGAAGAGGCAAAGGGGGGATCGGATTCAGGATCCAGGTACAGTACATATCCTCTGTTTGGGTAAGTCGCGGAGGAAGAGGCAGGGAGGGATCGGATTCAGGATCCAGGTACGGTAATACCTCGTCTTGGTCGAGTCGCCGGAGGAAGAGGCAGGGAGGGATAGTGATTCAGGATCCGGTAAGCGTACCTATCCTCTCTTTGGTTGAGTCGCCGGACGGAAGAGGCGGGAGGGATCGTTGGATTCAGGATCCAGGTATAGTACCATCCTCGTTTGGTTGAGTCGCCGGACAGGGAAGAGGCAGGGAGGGATCGTGATTCGGATCCAGGTACAGTACCTATCCTCTGTTTTGGTGTAGTCGCGGACGAAAAGGATAGGACGGGATAGGGATTCAGGATCCAGGTACAGTATCCTATTCTGTCTGGTCAAGTGCCCGGACGGAAGAGGAAGGGAGGGATCGTGATTCAGATCCAGGTACGTACTCTAATATCTGTTTGTCGAGGCGCCGAAGGAAGAGGCAGGAGGGTCGTGATTCAGGATCCAGGTACAGTACCTATCCTGTTGGTGAGTCACCGGACGGAAGAGGCAGGGAGGGTTCGTGATGTGATCAGGAACAGTACAGTACCTTTCCTTTTTTGTGTGAGTGCCGGACGGATGGAAGGGGCAGGGAGGGATATGTGATTCAGGATTCAGGTCCAGGTACAGATCTATCCTCTGTTTTGTCAATGCCTGATGGAAGAGGCAGGGAGGGATCGGTGATTCAGGATCCAGATTGATCTATCCTCTGTTGGTCAAGTCGCTGACGGAAGAGGCAGAGGGAGGGATCGTGACAGATCCAGGTTACAGTATTAAATCTGTCTTGGTTCGAGTCGCCGGACGGAAAGAGGAAGGGAGGGATCTGATTCAGAGCAAGTAACAGTATACTCTGTCTTGGTCGAGTATGGACGGAAGAGGCAGGGGAGGGTCGTGATTCAGGATCCAGGTACAGTATTATACCTGTCTTGTTGAGTCGCCAGACGGAAGAGGCAGGGAGGATCGTGATTCAGGATCCAGGTACAGTACCATCCTCTGTTTGTGTTGAGTCGCGGAGGAGGAAGAGAAGGGAGGGACGTGATTCATGACCAGTACAGTATCTAACATCTGTCTTGGGTCGAGTCGCTTGACGGAAGAGGCAGGGAGGGATCAGTGATTCAGGATCCAGGTAACATACATATCCTCTTTGTGGAGTCGCGGACGGAAAGAGGCAGGGAGGGATCGTGATCAGGATCCAGGTACAGATCTATCCTACTGTCTTGGTCAAGTCGCCTGCACGGAAGACGGAAAGGGAGAGGATCTGATTCAGGATCCAGAGTACAGTATCATCCTTGTTTTGGTGAGTCGCCGGACGGAGGAGAGGGAGGGATCGTGATTCAGGAACCAGGTACAGTACCATCCTCTGTTTGGTTGAGTCGCCGGACGGAAAGGCAGGGTAATGGGATCGTGACTTAGGATACAGGGTCCAGTATCTAAAATCTGTCTTGGTCGAGTCGCTGGACGGAAGAGGAAGGGAGATCGTGATTCAGGATCCAGTACAGTATCCTCTTGTCTTGGTCGAGTCAGCCGGACGGAAGAGGCAGAGAGGGATCTATTCAGGACCAGGATAGAGTACTATCCTCTGTTGTTTGAGTCAGCCGGACGGAAGAGAGGCAGGGAGGGGGATCGTTGATTCAGGTACCAGGTACAGTATATCTCTGTTCTGGTCAGAGTCGCCGGAGGAAGAGGAGGAAGGGAGGGTTTGATTCAGGATCCAGAGGTAACCAGATCCTCGTGTCTTGATTGAGGCGCCAGACGGAAGAGGCAGGAAGGGATCGTGATTCAGGATCAGGTACAGTACCTATCCTCTGTGTGGTTGGCGCTGACGAAGAGGCAGGAGGGATCGTGATTCAGGATCCAGGTAACAGTATCTATCCTCTGTTCTTGGTCAAGTCGCCGGACGGAAAGAGGAAGGGAGGGATCGTGATTCAGGATCCAGGTAAGTATCCTAACATCTTGTTTGTTCGAGTCAGCCGGACAGGAAGAGGCAGGGGGGGGATGAGTGATTCAGGATCCAGGTGACCGTATCTATTCTCTGTCTGGTCAGTCCGAGATGGAAGAGGCAGGAGGGATCGTGATTTCAGGATCCAGGTATAGTACCATCCTCTGTTTGGTTGTGAGTCGCGGACGAGAAGAGGCAAGGGAGGGATCGTGATTCAGGATCCAGGTACAGTCCTATCTCTGTCTTGGTTCGAGTCGCCAGACGAAGAGGCAGGGAGAGAGGTTGATTCCAGGATCCAGGTACAGTACATACCTGTTTGTGTCAGTCGCCGGACGGAAGAGCAGGGAGGGATCGTGATTCAGGAATCAGGTACAGATCTATCCTCTTCTTGGTCAGTTTTCGCCGGACGGAAGAGGAAGGGAGGGATCGTGATCAGGATCCAGGTAAGTATCTAACATCTGTCTGGTGAGTGCTGACGGAAGAGGCAGGGGGATCGGGATTAGCGACCCAAGGTACAGTACCTATCCTCTGTTGGTGAGTCGCGGACGGAAAGAAGAGGGCAGGGAGGGGATCGTGATTCAGGATCCAGGTACAGTACCTTCTCGGTTGGTTGAGTCCGGCGGAAGAGGCAAGGAGGGGATCGTGATTCAGGCATCAGGTACAATCTAACATCTGTCTTGGTCGAGTAGCAGGAGCGACGGAGGACAGGGAGGGATCTTGATTCCAGGATCCAGGTACAGTAACCTCTGTTTCGTGGGTCGCCGGGGAAGAGGCAGGGAGGGATGTGATTCAGGACCAGGTACATACCTTCCTCTCTTTGGTTGAGGCGCCGGAGGAAGAGGCAAGGGAGGGATGTGGATTCAGGATCCAGGTACAGTATTTCCTCTGTTTGGTCGGCGCCGGACGGAAGAGGCAGGGAGGGATCGTGATTCAGGATCCAGGTACAGACTATCCTCTGTTTGGTGAGTCGCCAGAGAGGAAGAGGCAGGGAGGTCGTGATTCAGGATCCAGGTACAGATTACCATCCTCTGTTGGTTGAGTCGCCGGACGGAAGAGGCAGGGAGGGATCGTGATTCAGGATCAAGGTACAGTATCTAACATCGTTTGGTCGAGTCGCCGGACGGAAGAGGCAGGGAGGGATCGTGATTCAGGATCCAGGAAGAGTACTATCCTCTGTTTTGGTGAGTCGCCGGACGGAAGAGGCAGGGAGGGATCGTGATCAGGATCAGGTACAGTATCTATCCTGTTTTGGTTGAGTCGCCGGAGGGAAGAGGCAGGGAGGGATCGTGATTTGGATCCAGACCTACCCAGTACTATCTCTGGTTGGTTGAGTCGCCGGACGGACGAAGAGGCAGGGAGGGCGTTGATTCCGTACCAGGTACAGTACCTATCCTCTGTTTTGGTTGAGTGCCGGACGGAAGGGACAGAGGAGGGGAGGGATCGTGATGATTCAGGATCCAGGGTATTATAGTACCTCCTCCCTGTCTTTGGTTGAGTCGCCGGACGGAAGAGGCAGGAGAGGGATCGTGATTCAGGATCCAAGTACGTATATCATCTGTCTTGTCGAGTCGCCGGAGGAAGAGGCAGGGAGGGATGTGATTCCGGATCCAGGTACAGTACCCTTATCTGTTTTGGTGAGTCGCCGAGCGGAAGAGGCGAGGGAGGGATCGGTGAGTCTCAGGATGTAGTTACAGGTATCTATCCTGTCTTGGTCGGTGCCGGATGGAAGAGGCAAGGGAGGGATCGTGATGGATCAGGATCAGAGGTACAGTATCTATACTGTCTTGGTTGAGTCGCAGACGGAAGAGGCAGCGAGAGGATCGTGTGTTCAGGGATCCAGGTACATAACCTATCTCTGTTTTGGTTGAGACGCCGGACGGAAGCAGAAGAGAGGGAGGATAGTGATTCGTGATCCAGGTAAGTATACTAACATCTGTTTGGCGAGTCGCTGACGGAAGAGCAGGGAGGGATCGTGATCGGATCCGGTACAGTCTATCCTTGTTTGTTGAGTCGCCGGAGAAAGAGGCGAGGGAGGGATGTGAGTCAGGATCAGGTTACAGTATCTAACATCTGTTGTCGAGTCGCTGGACGGAGAGGAAGGGAGGGTCGTGGATCAGGATCCAAGTACAGTATCCTCTGTCTTGGTTCGAGTCGCCAGGACGAAGAGGCAGAGGCGGGATCTCATTCAGGAAAGTAGAGTATCCTCCGTCTTGGTTGCGAGTCGCCGGACGGAAGAGGACGGCAGGGAGGGATGTGATTCAGGATCCCAGGTACAGTATTATCTGTTGGTGAGTAGCGGGGAAAGAGAGGGAGGGATCGGTGATTCAGGATCCAAGTACGTATCCTCTGTTTGGTTGAGTCGAGACGGAAGAGCAGGAAGGATCGTTGATCAGGATCCAGGTACAGTATCTATCCTGTCTGTGGTGAGTCGCGGACGGAGAGGCAGGGAGGGATCGTGATCAGGATACAGGCTAAGTACTATCTCTGTTCTTGGTCGAAGTCGCCCGGACGGAAGAGCAAGGGAGGGATGTGATTAGGATCCAGGTACAGTATCTAACATCTGTTCTGTTCGGTGCCGGAGGGGAAGAAGGCATGGGGGAACTGATTCCCAGGATCCAGGTACAGTACATCATAG
>WSYH01017839.1:0-10246 GCA_036426205.1 Ascaphus truei
TGTGCCTGTGTATTAGGGGGTGGGAGATGTGCCTGTGTATTAGGGGGTGGGAGATGTGCCTGTGTATTAGGGGGTGGGAGATATCCCTCGTGTATATTGTGCCTCTGTATTAGGGTGTGCGTCTGTAAGGTGTGGGAGGGGGCTGGTACTTGTGCCCCTGCTGCAGGGATATTTAAATGCCGCCATTTTGTTAGGCACAACTTCCCTGGACACATACACCAGCGCCCCCTACAGAGGGCAGTATCTCCGGGGGTCCCTGGAACTGAAAATAATGGGGTTCAGCTCTGGTGACCCCCCCTCCCCCTACTTCAAAATCTGGATCACAACCAATATGTAGGGTGAGGGGTCCTGCAGCTTTAACTCTTTATTCTGCTATACAGGGTCTGACCGGCACTATTCTGCTCTGGGGTCAGCGGGATACCGGCAGCATTACCTGTAACTGCCTGTGCCTCTTAAGGGATTTATATAGCTGTCCAATAGGAAGCAACCACTGACCTTACACCTTCCTATTGGCTTCAGATTTGGCAGCCATTTTGTTTCCCCAGAGGGAAATTTTAACCTGGTAAGTATCTCAGAACCCAGGGGAGTCTCCAGAGCTGAAAATTGTGGTGTGGCTCATGTGGTGTGGGGGCTCTGTGTCCCCCCCTACTAAAATAAAATCATAGGCGCTGAAAAGGGGATAATTTCTCCATTAATGTGCCCCTCTTATGCTGCCGCTCAGGTGGGGGTATACAGAGCTTCCTGGACCCTATATAAGGTCACGTGTTCACCTCTTCCCCTCTGTCCCACAGCTGCAGGGGTGAGGGGTAACTATATGCCCACCATGTAAGGGGGTGCCACGGCTGTGACCACGTGACTTGTGTATGTGCAGGGTTAATACTCCTAGCCCCCGTGCTGTCTCCTCTTACCCCCCTGCGGGGCCCTGAAAATGAGCCCAATCTCACCCCAAAAACTCTGCCCTCTTACACTTGTGATCCCCTGGGCTTAAAGGGGCAATTCATGGGGGGTTATTTAATGGGGGGGCTTTGGGACTCGCTCATCACATCACCCCCTGTTAGTGGAGGGGCTACCAGCATCCCTATAAGTATCTTTGCAAGCAGGGGGTCCCCCGTGGAGCTGAAATGAATGGGGGTTCACCTCTGGATACCGCCCCCCCTGCTTCAGTCCTGTTACCCGCTAACCACTAAACATACGGCTGGCTCGGCTCCAGTAACCCCAGAACCGGCCACGCTCGCTGTTAACCCTTTGTGCGCTGTGCTGTGACCACGTGACTTGTGTATGTGCAGGGTTAATACTCCTAGCCCCCGTGCTGTCTCCTCTTACCCCCCTGCAGGGCCCTGAAAATGAGCCCAATCTCCCCCCAAACTCTCTGCCCTCTCACACTTGTGATCCCCTGGGCTTAAAGGGGCAATTCATGGGGGGTTATTTAATGGGGGGGCTTTGCGACTCGCTCATCACGCCACCCCCTCTTATAGGGGTGCTGGTAGCCCCTCCACTAAGTATCTTTGCAAGCAGGGGGTCCCCCGTGGAGCTGAAATGAATGGGGGTTCAGCTCTGGATACCGCCCCCCTGCTACAGTCCTGTTATCCGCTAACCCCTAAACACGTGGCCTGCTCGGCTCACCCCCAGTTACCCCAATAACCCCAGAACCGGCCACGCTCGCTGTTAACCCTTTGTGTGCTGTGTATGTAGCACAACTACACGAGATACCTGAACGTCAGCGTACCTCTAAGATAACGGGGTACCCTGTTTTATATAATAGGGGATTGTTACCCAGTGACACAGCCTATTTTGGGATGGGAAACGGCAGCGGGATTTAGGGTTTAAAGCTGGTGCATGGACGCGGAGTGTAAGGGGGCGAGATCCCCTTTGTATGCCATAAACCGGCAGCGAATGGTGTCTCTGTGCCGCGTAATGTTTAATGGGGATCGGGGATCTCGGCGTGTGCCTCCTTACTGCTGCAATGTCTCCTAATTAAGGGCTCGTTAGCCTGAGATCTTGCGTGTTAATGCGGATTTGTATTCTGACGTTGCGTTCTGCTTCTGTATTTGGGGGATAATATACAATGGGTAACATGGCGGCTTTTTAATCCTAAATTGGTGTTTCTAATGCCTCTTGTTTGGGGGGAAATAATGCACAGGGTTAGCATGACACAGGCTTCATCAACGTGTCCCCCCCATGGGTGGTGTAATGTGGGAACATGTCACGCTGAGGTGTGTGTCCTAATGTCCCCTGACCCAGTTCTGGGGTTACTTCACTCCTCGGTTCCCAGTTGCTTGTCCCTGTTACTTCTGACCGTCTCTCTCCTTCTCTTGCAGGTGGGAAGATTCCCCCGGCCTGGACGTGGATTTCTCATGTTTTGTCTGTTGGGGCAGATTTTTGCCCCTGTCTCACTACGTCAGTCCTGAACTTGCCTCCTGGAGGGGCCTTTTCCTTTGCGAGTCCCCCGGTGATGGGGGGGGGGGGGGGAAGCGCAGGACTGGGGCAGCGACGCTTGTTACGGCTGCTCTGTGAAGAACCTTTGGGTCACTGTCTTCATACGTTGGACCTGCTGATGGAGAGGAGATCCCTGCAGACATTGTCTTTATATATATATGTCAAACCGGAGTCCAAACCGGAGTCCAAACCGGAGTCCAAACCGGAGTAGTCACACATGGGGTTCTGGCCTTGCTGGAGGTTTGGGGGTTCTGGCCTTGCTGGAGGTTTGGGGGTTCTGGCCTTGCTGGAGGTTTGGGGGTTCTATGTATGATCACGTAAGGATTAACTGAAGCAATATCATGCAGTGATGTGACCTGGGATAACTAGTAGAGAGGTCGGTTACCAGTGATCTTCTCCTGCTGGTTAAAGCCTCACCACTAGTGGCCCCATCTCTGTGGCCCCTGTGGGAAGAGCTCTTATCAGTGGTTACAGATAACGGACACCCCAGCCATAGACAAGCTAGTCACTGATGAAATCCTTATACAAGCCCAGTGGGGGACACTCGGGGCCATTGGAATAGTGCCATTCAGTCTTGGCAGTGGACACAACTCTCAATGGTGGTGACTCCAGTTGCTTATCTAGAACCCCACAATGCACTGCTTTCTGGGGGATCTGTGTATAACCAGAAGTGTAATCAGATCCTGGATTATTCACCCCTAATGTTTCCTAGAGGGAGATTGCGCCATGTCTGCGTGGGGGATGAATACTGCAAAACCAGGACTGGCGGAGCCTGGCAATTAGGAAGCCTTGAGCAGAGGATGGGGGTCCCAAGGTAATGCAATCCCCTGAGTGCCTGGATTGGGTGGGGGTGATTTCAGGGAGACGATATAAATGAACCATTTTTTCCAGTAGGGGTGAAGGGGGCGTCCCCCCTAATAAATACAGAGAGGTCTGTATACAGCTGGGGTGGGGCAGAGATTAGGGGGTAGGGCAGAGATTAGGGGGGGGGCAGGGGGGGGGGGGTTATATAAAGAACAGACTTTAGTGGCAGTGCAGACATGGGGTAGGGAGGAGGTCGCTGCAACTGTGGTAGAGTGAGGGTCCTCTGCAGACATGTGATCCTTCTGCTGAAGGAGGAAGAAGCAGCGACGCTCCTTCCCAGAAGATTGCCTGTGTCCATAGTACCTAAATAAATGGTGTTTTCTCCATGCTCGTGCATGTCGCTTATTAAGGGGAGAGGGGGGGTGGGAGCTGGGGGGCTCTGCTTCTTCCTTCTCTCAGCGGTTTACATGAGGGGGTGAGAGGTTTGGCAGCACACTGTAACTGAGTTACTGCTCCACAGAGCCACTGAGTCTAACCCAATACTGGGTAACAGTTATATGAGGGGGAGTAACACCATATAGAGATCATGTACACCAAATCTCACATCTACCAACTCTAATGTAAATAAATGGAAAAGTCATTGGGTCTAAATTGGTAGTGTCCACACTGCTCAGGGGGTTGAGCATTCTGATTTCCATTAGAGATCACTGACTGGTGGATGGGAAGAGGTTAAGTGGACAGGTAACACAAGCTTGGGATAACACCATGTCCAGCCTGGGAGGTATCCTCCTTATACTGGTCCTCAGTGTATAGCTGTTGTGCGATTGGGGGAACGTATAGAGGTTAGTCACATGGGGTTGGCTGGCCTTGCTGGAGGTTTGGGGTGGCGGTTTCTGGCCTTGCTGGAGGTTTGGGGGTTCTATGTATGATCAGTAAGGATTAGCTGAGCAATATCTGCAAGATGATGACCTGTGGATAAACTAGTAGAGAGGGTGTTACCAGTGATCTTCTCTGCTGGTTAAAGCCTCACCACTAGTGGCCCCATCTCGTGGTCCCATGGGAAAGTATTATCAGTGGTTACAGATAACGGACACCCAGCCATAGACACAGCTAGTCACTGATGAAATCCTTATACAACCAGTGGGGGACACTCGGGGCCATTGGAATAGTGCCATTCAGTCTTGGCAGTGGACACAACTTCAATGGGGTGACTCCAGTTGCTTATCTAGAACCCACAATGCACTGCTTTGGGGGATCTGTGTATAACCAGAATTGTAAAGCAGATCTGGATTATTCACCCCTACATGTTTCCTAGAGGGAGATTGCGCCATGTCTGCGTGGGGGGATGAAATACTGCTAAAACCAGACTGGCGGAGCCTGGCAATTAGGACGCCTAACAGCAGGATGGGGTCCCAGGTATGCAATCCCTGAGTGCCTGGATGGGGGTGTGGTGTGGGATCATTTTAGGGAGAACGCAACTGCCATTTGATGTACATTGGGGGGATGGTCAGTGGTTTCAGGGAGACGATAGAAAATGAAACCATTTTCCAGTAGGGTGAAGGGCGTCCCTNNNNCGTCCCCCCTAATAAATACAGAGGGGTCTGTATACGGCTGGGGGGGGGCAGAGATGGGGGGGGGGGGGCAGTAAAGAAAGTGAAGCTGATCACGAGGCCGGCACATGGGGGTTTTAGCAGCTAAAGCCCCAGTTCTCACGGACCCCCTCCCTAAATCACAGAGCCTGGCATTGTACCCGATGGGGATGGTTCTTCTGGGCCGGTTCCGTGTTCTGCCGTCTCCCCGCCTCTTCATGTGACAGATCTGCAGCGCACATGTTCCCTAGTTGTATTTGTGCTGGTCTCTGGGGTGGGAAAGAGACTCGTTACCACTAACTGCAAAACTGCTGCCAGTCCTATTACCCTTCTCTGCCAGGGGGGCCTGTAACCCCTCGCTCCCCACTCATTGAGTGGCAGGATATTATGCCCCTTCCTGTTACCAATGAGTTAATGTTTTGTACGTCTCCCTCAGGGGGCAAAGCGCTTTACTCCTTTGGGTAAGAGGGGCTCCCGCACAGTACCACTGCTTTATTCCACTGGCCAATCCTGGGGTTATTCTGCTTCATTGGCATGAGGATCCGTTCCCAGTGGGTGTCCGGTATACAGAGGAAGAGAGATTACCAGTAATAAGCAGGGAGCGTGTAGTATGCTGTGAGGCCAGAGTCCCCATGTTAGGGCCATTCACACGCGTGTGCAGGGGGCAGGCGGTCTCAGTATATGGGATCAGGGTCAGAGGTCAGACCATACTGACCAACATCTGCAAACCCGTTTACGGGAGATTGGGCAGAAAAATACGGGACGTCCCTTCAGCTTCCATACACCTGCCCGGGATAAAGGGAAAACTCATCAAATCAGGGGGTACACAGAAATCGTGGGGTCGGGGACAAATATAGGAAGCAGCCCCCCCGCCCCCATGGATACTGGGAGGCGGAGAAGGTATGGGCCTGAGGGAGAAAGCAGGTATGGGGGTGTCACGTACAGTACACCTGTGAGCGCGTGACCTGTATATGGGACAAAGGTTAATACACATAGCTATCCACAGGGTCCCCCAAATGAACAAATCTCCCCTCAATCCGTCCCCAATATACCATCTGTGATGGGCAGCACACGTGTGAGCACGTGACATATATGTATCCGGGGTTAATACACACGGCTAACTCGCTGCCCCACCTTTCTCCTACGCAAGGTACTTCCAACAGGTTCATATTTACCCTCACTGTTACAATATATATTTATCCCACCGCTGCCACCACCAAAGGAATTATTCACAGATAAACATATAGAGTCTCTGGTCTCTGTTTATTAAAACTATGCCCTTATAACACACAGGAATCTGTTGTTGCAAAATGTGCCCAAAAACGAAAATTACAGTACTCTCTACAAAGCGTGCAACAGTTCAATAATTTCAGATTTAATATACAAAATATACAGTGTTTAGGTTACAGATTAGGCGAACAGGAACATACAGTTATAAGAAATGCAGACAGTGTCATCAAATTAAAAAAAGATAAACAAAGAATTTCTATACGTTACCAGTAACACAAAGGTAACGTATAGGTTTGGCGTTGAAAAGTGCGAGACTTCACGTACCTTGTTGATGTCAGATACTCCCTTGGTTGAAATGTAACTCCTAATGAACAAAATAGGGCTTTATATGCTATCACCTTTCTGTATTATATATATTACTAGCTGACAGACCTGGCGTTGCCTGGGATGTAAATGCGTAATAGGTAGTATTATTTATAAATCGTGGAACAATAGGTTGAGTATTTGTTGGAAAGGTTGGCTAATAATATTGAAAAGAAAGATGGAAGAAAATGTAATACGATGTTGTATAAAAATGGACTATTGTAAACACACCACAGTACAATGTATATTTTGGTGACATAAGTGATGTAAAAATGTGAGGCATGTGTCCTGCTAGGGTGTGAGCGTGTGTGAGGCGGCGGGTGGGTGTTCAGTACGGGTGACGCGTGGGTAGTGAGTGCTGGCTGTGGGTCGGGGTCCTGCTAGGGTGTGAGGCGGCGGGTGTGTGGCGAGTGTGGCAGGTGTCTGTTGAGTGCGTGCGGCGGCTGTGTGGCGCAGGGGTGTGAGCGGTGGGTGGGTGAAAGGCAGAGGTGGGAGGGCGGCCGAAAGGCGTTGAAGGGTGGGGCTGCTGCAACCGCCATGCCCCGCCTGGGGGAGGGAGAAATAAAATAAAAACACAAACAAAAATCGTGCACCCCCCAGTTTGCAAACCCTGGTCTAATAGCGCTTATATAGCGACAACTTGCTGCAGAGCAAAAGAAATGTGAGTGCAAGCCTTAATTCAAAATGTTTTATTTAAATAAGAAAACAGTTAAATACATGAAACAGCATTAAAATTGAAACTCAAGCGTGTTTCTTTTCATTACACAAAGTGCCAACAAGCTGCCAGCATCTTACCTCCAACTACACGGATTACCGTCCAACAATTGTTCCCTTGTCAAAAGTTTACCCTGGAATTGCATGTTCCCTCTTTGCTTCACCTTTGGGGATAACCACTAATTTAACAAAAGTCTGACGAGCATTGTATTGGCTCTTTAGATGAAAAAACTTCTTGTACCCCATACAGCTTATTAGACCATCTGTCAGGGAGTATTATACCCCTATTTCATATAGCAGCCTTGCTGTGCAGTTATAAAGGGATCTTTGGGAGACTGCCTGTGTCTTCTTGTTTGTTTGTTGATGCAATGGTACCCAGTTTATTTAAGGCCTTAGAATGAGGGGCATTTCACAAGCTTGGCGAGGCCATAAACTTGTGACAAGGGGATCGGTGGGGACATTTCTACTCATCTCAGGAGAGTCCTTTAACTGGAAGCTGTAGATGACGTCTTGTAGGTTAAAACCCATGAACTTTCAACTGGTCATCCTTAGCAAGTACAACCTGAAAGAAAGTCGCAAGATGTGAGCATTCAACATAGATACACACACACCTGCAACAATGGGTGGCTATGAAAACCTGGCGTCTTAATGAAGGGCACAAACCCTCAAAGGAGACAGGTAATAACTAGATATATTGCACTTAAAGCCTTTAACTAGTTTCTTTTTATCGTAATCATCAGCGATGCCCTGTACTGTAGTGAGGGTCTTTCTGCCGTTCCTCTGCTGGATCCTTATATGAATCATCACTCTTACTGGCATCAGCAAAGGGGTCTAAACAAAGAAAAAAAAGCCAACATTAATATTTGTGACAATACAGTATGCATACGCGTATGAACCATGTGAATGCACCCTCAGGACGCGTTTATAGTGCAGGCTACGGCGACGTTGCAACAAGTCACATGGTCTGCCGCGGGTGCCCATAGTGGGCGCGACTGTGCTGCAGAGCAACGGCAATCACCGGTAGTCAAAGGATTTTTACTTTTTCGGCAATCACCGAGTAACGTAAGCAGTTCAGCTAATGAGGGCTCACAGCCGCGCCCCGTCACCCTTCCTCGGTCTCCTGCGCAAAGTACAGGAATCGCAATAGCTACGGCTGATGTCACGCGGTTGCGTAGCCAGCACAGTAAGCGCAGCCTTATTGTGGCAGGTAGGGTTGCCACCACGGGTCTGCCAGTGACATCTCAGGGCGGCAGCGCCCATCACCATGGCTCTGTGACATATATCAGAACCACAAGAGAAGGGGGTGTCCCCATTATCATTATAGGGCAGGGTCAGGATATGTATTTTATGTGACTTTAGTATACTTGCGGGCTACATATGGGACACGTCTTGTGGTTTCATATATTAGGTTCCAAGCACCGTCAGTGGTCATTATATTATAGTCTATTGACTTAATTACTACATATCTTTTGTAGCCGGCGTTCCTTCTCGTTCACACACCAATTCATTGCAAAAAGTCTCTGGGACTGTCTGTAATAGAAGGTGTCAGGGGCATTCCCCAATGGTCACCCACAGCAGAGCACGAGAGGGAGCGAGCACGAGAGGGAGCGAGCACGAGAGGGAGCGAGCACGAGAGGGAGCGAGCACGAGAGGGAGCGAGCACGAGAGGGAGCGAGCACGAGAGCAAGCGCATGCGAACACGAGTGCGAGCACGAGAGTGAACGAGATCGAGGACAAGATAGAGAGGAGAAAGCACGAGAGACAGAGAGAGGAGAAAGCACGAGAGACAGAGAGAGAGGAGAAAGCACGAGAGACAGAGAGAGGAGAAAGCACGAGAGACAGAGAGAGAGGAGAAAGCACGAGAGACAGAGAGAGGAGAAAGCACGAGAGACAGAGAGAGAGCGAGCACGAGAGAGCGGGAGCGAGAGCGAAAACGAGTCAGAGCGAGCACGAGAGAGAGGAGAAAGCATGAGAGAGAGATAGAAAGCACGAGAGACAGAGAAGAAAGCACGAGAGAGAGCGAGCACGAGAGAGCGAGAGCAAACACAAGTGCGAACGAGAGCGAGAACGAGATAGAGAGGAGAAAGCACGAGATAGAGAGGAGAAAGCACGAGAGACAGAGAGAGAGGAGAAAGCACGAGAGACAGAGAGAGAGGAGAAAGCACGAGAGACAGAGAGAGGAGAAAGCACGAGAGACAGAGAGAGGAGAAAGCACGAGAGACAGAGAGAGAGCGAGCACGAGAGAGCAGGAGCGAGAGCGAAAACGAGTCAGAGCGAGCACGAGAGAGAGGAGAAAGCATGAGAGAGAGATAGAAAGAGAGAGAAGAAAGCACGAGAGACAGAGAAGAAAGCACGAGACAGAGAGAGGAGAAAGCACGAGAGAGAGAGAGCACGAGAGAGCGAGAGCGAACACAAGTGCGAACGAGAGCGAGGACGAGATAGAGAGGAGAAAGCACGAGAGACAGAGGAGAAAGCACGAGAGACAGAGAGAGAGGAGAAAGCACGAGAGACAGAGAGAGAGGAGGAGAAAGCATGAGAGAGAGAGGAGAAAGCACGAGAGAGAGAGGAGAAAGCACGAGAGACAGAGAGAGAGCGAGAACGAGAGACAGAGAGAACGAGAGAGCGAGAGCGAAAACGAGTGAGAGCGAGCACGAGAGAGAGGAGAAAGAGAGAAGAAAGCACGAGAGAGAGAGGAGAAAGCATGAGAGAGAGAGGAGAAAGCACGAGAGAGAGAGGAGAAAGCACGAGAGACAGAGAGAGAGCGAGAACGAGAGACAGAGAGAACGAGAGAGCGAGAGCGAAAACGAGTGAGAGCGAGCACGAGAGAGAGGAGAAAGAGAGAAGAAAGCACGAGAGAGAGAAGAAAGCACGAGAGAGAGAGAGAGAAGAAAGCACGAGAGACAGAGAAGAAAGCACGAGACAGAGAGAGGAGAAAGTACGAGAGAGAGAGAGCACGAGAGAGAGCGAGAGCGAAAACAAGTGCGAACGAGGACGAGACAGAGAGGAGAAAGCACGACAGACAGAGAGAGAGGAGAAAGCACGACAGACAGAGAGAGAGGAGAAAGCACGAGAGACAGAGAGAGAGGAGAAAGCACGAGAGACAGAGAGAG
>WSYH01017840.1:0-11621 GCA_036426205.1 Ascaphus truei
ATGACAACATTGTCAAGTGCTCTGAAGGAGTTATACACAAGTTTCAAACTAGGAATCCGATGTCCTTAATGTTATGAGATTTGCTATATCTCTGGATTTCTTCTGTTGCACCAATTTTGGACTCTATGTTCTGTTTTTCCTGATGAAGAAGTATCCATGTGCGTTCCTCTGGTCCATAGCCTTTCCAGTGTATGAGGAATTGGACAACTCATCTGGAGTATCTGGAATCGATTATGGATTGAATTTTGAATTCTTCTTGACCCTGTACGATGACAGGTGGAGGTTTAGGTGAGATGTCAGGAATCTGGGAACTTTGAAAAACAGGTTTTAACAATGAGACGTGGAAGACTGCCGGGATACTCATAGATTGAGGCAGTTGCAAGCGGTATGCCACAGGATTGACCTGTTTGAGAGTGGTGAATAGGCCCAGGAATCTTGGGGACAGTTTCAGTGTAGGTGTCTTCAATCTTATGTTCTTAGATGAAAGCCACACTTTTTCTCCTGGCCTAAACTTGGGTGCCTCACGGCGATGGCGATCCGCCTGTGTCTTTTGTCTGAGTACTGCTTCCTGTATAGTCCTTTGAATTTTCATCCAAGAATTTTGTAGCGAGTTCACTATGGAATCTGCTGCTGGAACTCCGAAAGGATTGGAAGGAATAGGAAGGCGAACTGGTTGGAACCCGTAATTTATAAAAAAAAATGGTGATTTTTGAGTGGACTAATTTCTGAGTGAGTTATGGGTGAATTCGGCCCATGGGAGTAGATCCACCCAGTTGTCCTGTGCGTCAGAAATTGTCACACATGCTCACCACACACCGGACTGGACCACGAGGCCGAGGTGGGGATGTAAGAAAACCACCGCCCCACAGACGTGTGGGCGGGTCTGGAAAGCAGAGTTGGTGTTGTTTAGCTGGGTCAGGGTAGGACAGTGTAGGATCGTAGAGGTACTTGCCGTAGTCAGGATTGGAGAGATCAAGAGTAGTCGAAGTCCAAAGCCAAGGTCGAGGATTGGAGAACGTAGAAGTCCGGTAGACGTGCCGGGGTCCAAGGGTGCCAGAGGTCAGGGGCCTGGGTCAAGGCTGGGAGACAAGGGTTCAAGAGACAAGGTAACACAGCAAGGCAGCTTGTAGCAAGCACAACAGAACACAGTCTATGCTCAGCAATCAGCCCAGGGCTAATTGAGACTAAATACCAGTGAGGACCAATGAGAGACAGTCCAAACGATGATGTCAGAGGAAGTTAGACCGCTGGTAGGAGGTGGCAGGGTGCAGAACAGGTGCACAGGCATCTGGGTGATTGCTAGGGTCAGGTGCGGAGGTGCGTGCGCGCGCGATGAGCGGCACAGGCGGGAGTGCGGGGCAGTGTCAGCACTGTTTAGGAGAGGCGCCAGCACCCGCGGTGGTCTGTCATGGTGGCGCATGCGTCCTGGGGTAGATGCACGCATGTCTGCCGATCTGGAGGCAGCGGGGGTCTGGGACCGGAATTTGTGCGCGTCCCCGCCGGGACATACAGGCGCACACGTGACTCCGTAGGGAAAGCGGCAGCATCCTTAAAGAAATAAAGCATTGCAGATATTGCTCTGACTGGTTTGTTCTTTCGGTTTGTCCGTTGGTTTGGGGATGATACCCAGAAGAAAAAAGAAAAGTGATATCAAACCTTTGAGCAAAAATTTCAAGACGAACTGTGACCCCAGATAGGACACTATAGACTCTATATATATGTGATCCTCGGTCGGATAGAATAGAGTGGAACTCCATGAATACGAAATATTTCTTTGATATAAATATCTGCTAAGGTGGCAGAATTAGGAAGACCCTTGAGAGGAATGAAATGGGCCTGTTTGGAAAACCTATCAACAATAACGAGAATAGTATTCATCCTACTAGAAACAGGAATCTCAACAATAAAGTCCATTGAGAGGAGGGTCCACAGTCGGTCCGGAATGGGTAAGGGGCGAAGCAGACCAGACGGCTTATTGCGGGCGGACTTATTTCGAGCACAGGTGGAACATGAGTTAATGAATTCCTTGATATCCTTAAACATATTAGGCCACCAAAAGGTGCGTCTGACAAGATCGGAAGTTCTCTTTGTACCCGGGTGACCGGTAGAATTAGATGAGTGACTGTCATGGGAGAGGGGGTTTGGCCCGGTATTAAAGGGGTTACACCCCATTTGGCCACCCCCTGCTCTCACTTGGGAAGCAAGGGGTTAACTGGACTGCGGTCCAGTAAAGTGTTTTTACCCTGCTTCAGCAACCAAATGTATATTCCCCTGTAAATGTGTATTGTTCCCATTCCAGTGTTTGTACCAACACCTACACTGGGATTGATGCGGGAGGGAAAGGGTTAATGTTAATTCAGTGTTTATAGCCCTTTGTTCCATTTTCCCACCTTTTCAGGCTCCATTTTGCAGCTCTCCATGGGTCGCCATTGCAGCCCAATGCAACCTTATGGAGATTCCGGCGATTTGGGCCCGTTTCGGTAGAAGACCTGCAGGTGGCGCCCGAGAGGAGGAGCGGCGGTTCCCCATTGTAAGTCAATGGAGCCATTCATTTCAATGTGGATTCCTCGACGCCGACCTCCAGGAACGGGTTGGCAGCCATCCAAACCGAAGACCGCAAGAGCGGAAACATTTTCTGAAAAAGAGCTTTGATCACTACCCGGTCAAGTTCAATCACAATTGGCATGGGAACCTTAGGTTCTAGGGCACCCAGGAATGAAAGTCTTTTTGCCCCTAGACCCTAGGAACCCCCACACTCGACCACCACCGGGTCCAGGAATGAAGGACCCCCGTAACGGGTCGCGCCATTGACTCTAATGGCGGAGCGGAGGTCCCATGGAATCCTATGGCGGCGCCGGCCCCATGCATTTCCAATGGCGGCACCGGCCATATGAATTCCAATGGGGGAAAAGCCGCGTGGCGTTAAAACGGTAAGTCCAAAAGTGTAAAATGTGTAAGCCCAAATCTCAAGTTCTGTGAGGACCAGAGGTCTGGGATTTGGGTCTGTCACGGCTGTGCTCGCCACAAACCTGGGTCGGACCGCATGGCTGAGGTGGGGTTGTAAAAGCACCGACCTTAGACCGCGCAGGCGGATCCGGTTTGCGCAGTTCGTAGTCGTATGTAGCAGGATCAGGATAGGAGAAGACAGCATCGTCGGTGGACACGCCAGGGTCAGGACTGGAGATATCAGGGTAAACGTTGTTCAAGCAGGAGTTCGGCAACAGGTAGTCAGTAGAGCCCCGCTTCAGCTTAGGAGCGCGGGAGTGGCTTCTGCGCGTGCGGCGACCATGGCCCATGGTACTGGTCACAGGAGGTGGTAGACAGACCAGAGTAGCACACCGCCTAGCTGCACTGGTAAACCAGTGCTTCAGCGCAAGTGTCCTGAGCGGGCTGGGGAATCCTCCGTTTCAGCGCAGGAACCAGGACACGGCCTCTCTAGATTAGGGAAAGAGTAGGCCCCAGGAACCAGGAAGCTGAAGATACACAGGGAAACCTCCGCTTCAGTGCAGGAAACAGGAACAGACCGCTGCGTGAATATAGCAGCCGGTCACAGGAAACAAGGAGCTGAAATAACAAGGAGAGTACTCAGCTTCAGCACAGGAAACAGGAACTGACCGCTGCATGAGACTAGCAGCCGGTCACAGGAACCAGGGGGCTGAAGACAACAAGGAGAGTACTCCGCTTCAGCTCAGGAACAGACCGCTGCGTGACACTAGCAGCCGGTCTCAGGAACCAAGGAGACAGACAAGACAAGGCTTATGGCAGAACACAGAGACATCCAGGAAGGACTATGCTCGGCAGGGAGCATTGTGGGAAGGCAATACTTAAAGGTCCGTGAACCAATGGCAGAAGGGGCGTGTGGCAGCATTACTTTGGTGAGTGAATCCAGGCTGCAGCAAACATCAGGAGAAGTGCTCCAGGACCGCACACGTCTGCAAGGTAAGGCAAACAGTAAACCGAGGAGCGGATTCCTTACAGTACCCCCCCCTTCACGTGAGACCTCCGGGCGAACAAGACCACTCATAGAGTTGGGGGACCAGGAGTTGTTCCTGAACCGTCTAGGATTGGTGTTAGAGTCATAGTCCAGAGACTCGTGGTCACTCCTTTGTGTACCCCCACCCCCCGGAGAGAACTGCGGCCATCCATGGGTCTCGGGGACATTGAATTGTTCCTAAAGTTTTTTAGGCAGAAAGGGGATCCGTAAACGAGTAGTTCCTTGGTGAGTACTGTTCTAGGATATGAGAGTGGTGGTAGAGATATCATTGGTACATGGCTCGCCCCGCGAAATGGCTTGGGAATCCAAGGCTGTGAAGAACCAGAGGGTTCCGGAGCAGAAACAGCAGAAGAACCCCCACTGGGAGCCCAGTCTTTAGTAATGGGACCAGAATTTAGGATAAGCGGCCTTGATAGTTGATCGAATATACCCGGGCGACCTTCGGGACAGACAAAGTCTTGGCTGACCTCTGCATGTAGGAATTTGAGAGGGACTTCTCCTCCAGAGGTCTCCCAGGTAGTGGTCAGCGAGGGTATAGGGTGGGTGGGAGCATTTCCCGGTATTGGTATGGAAGGTGACAAGGCAAGCAGTAAACCAGACATAGAGACCGAAATCTTGGGATACGTACAGAGTATTCCAACTCAAAGGAAATAACAGGGGCAACAGAAGGTTCCGAGGTGGAAAACCATCGTTTCACAGAGGCAGAGAAGCACTCAGCAGTGGAGCTCCCAAATACTGGGGAACCCACAGTGGGAGATAGTATTGTCTGGGGAGTAGGAATAGGCTTTGGGGCTTTAATATCAGAAACTTGAGAATCAGGCAGAGCAAGGGTAGCGGAGGGAGGGGAGCTAACCTCAGAAGCTGAAGTCTGTACTTCAGTGACAGGGACCTGAGAGACTACAAAAACAGCAGCGAGTAAAGGAATTGACTCCGGAGCTGGAGGCTCGGAATCCATAACAGAAACATCTCGCAAAGCAGGGGTACCGATAGGAGAACTAGCGTCAGGAGCTGGTGCCTGGGAATCAGTGACTGGTAATGGGAGAGTAATGATGGGAGTTAAAGAGACAATAAGCTGTAAGTTGGAACCGTGGAAACTCTCAATAGCAGAAACCTTTGAAGTAAAAGGAGTCTTATCCAAAACTGCAAGGGCCCTAACAAAAGGGGTGCTTGTCATGACAAAAACAGATTTAGGTGTGTTTACTAGTGCAAAAATTCTGATAACGGGACTCCTAGCCAGTGGTGAGGGTGTCAGGGTTTGACTAGTGAGAAAATCAGATATAGTGATAAGTGACTTAGAATCAATCACTGAGGTTCTAGGTTTGCTGGACATGTGTGAGAAAGTACTGTACCCTTTAAGAGAGGAATTTTAGTTTTTACCCCGAGTAACCCAACAGTTGCTGGAGCACGTTTAGCTGCAGTGCTGAGGGACTGAGGTTTAGCAAGGGCAGTAAAACTAAATAGCTCAGATTTAAACACCAGGACTTGTAATATAAGCAGGGTGGTCTCCGACTGTACTAAGGGGGTAACCACAGATATGCTGATCCCTGGAGGGTTTGCATGGGCAGAGAAATCAGGGGAACTAACAGCAAGGACGACCTCTATAGAAAGAGATTCTGAATCTGAAGGGAGGTTTTTACCTCTCCGAGTATCAGGGCCGGCAAGGCAAATTTCAGAGAGAGGGGAAACTGTGTGCAGGCTTCTAGCTAGCACATATGAAAAAGCGTCGCTTTTGAGTGAAAACAGTGTGTCAGCAAACCATCCTGGGAACACCACATGAACCCCAGGAGGGGCATACTGACCACTGTACGGTTTTAACCCTAAGCTTTGAGAAGGGGAGAACACAGACAGTACACGGGGGGTAATCATAACTGTACTGGTCTCTGAAGTGGGTATTTGGTAAGGAGTGTCAGGGAAACCAGAAATGACTGCAGATTCCACGATGTGGGGACTATGTGCTGAAGCAGGGTTCATTGCTCCCTGGGTGACAGACTGATTCAGCGAAGTACCCGGGAATAGGAACTCTGCGACCAAGCTTAGGGAAAAACTTGGTAACTGAATATATTTAACTGGAATCAGAACTTTAGCCGAAGTTTCAGGGGGCACAGCAGCTGAGACTTGAGCTGAAGCAGGGGTTTTATAGCAAAAACTAACTAAGGATTCAACAACCTTGGGGAAGTCATTTAATGCAACCTCTGCAGTAGGACTTGGGGACACATTCTCTGAGGCTAGAACGAAGGCATTAGCTTGGAGGCAGCAAGAATTTACAGGAGTTAATGCAGACAGTACCTGAGAGTAGAACAGTGAGTTTTTCCTCTGTAATAGGTGAGACAAGGGATTTTTCCTCTGGAGCTAGGGACGTGACCATGGCTGGCGGAGAACAGGGGGTTACCAAAGGGGACTCAGAGAGCTGCCCCACAGGGGTTAATACAGGAATGACCCTGGGAACAGAACTTAGAAATTCAAACTGAGTACGTGAAGGTAGGAGGGATTCGTTTTCTGACAGGGAAGGCATACAGAACTGCCTAGCAGGGGTTAAAGCAGGAAAAACTTCAAGGGCTGAAAAGGGAGATTCAGAGTTAGGAATAGAGGGAAAAAGGGACTTGTTCTCGGATACTAGAGCCTTAGTGTTGGCTAGAGAAATATACGTATATTCCAGGGGAACCTCACAGGACTGATCAGCAGGGGTTAACGTAGACGTATCATTGGTGTCAGGTGCTCTGAAGGAGTTATACACAAGTTTCAAACTAGGAATCCGATGTTCTTAATGTTATGAGATTTGCTATATCTCTGGATTTCTTCTGTTGCACCAATTTTGGACTATATGTTCTGTTTTTTTCTGTGTTAATCTGATGGGCCATTACAGCATCTATGAATTATGCAGAGGATTTTCCCCGTCAAACTCAGATGTCCTCAATACGGACCAGAACTGACAGTTTCATCTGTAGTGACCTGACCGGCTTGGCGGCCTGTGGGATTTCCCCCAGCAAGGCTGTTGCTTGGGGAGGGGGCTGGCAGCTTCCTCCATCCTGATTGGCTGCATCACCCAGCAGCAGCCAATCAGGAGGTGGAGTCAGGAGCCCGGGGGTGGGACCAAGTAGAGGATGAACCCGCATGGAGCAGAGAGAGGCGAGGTGGGTGTGTGCGCGCATCGAGCGGGTAGCAACATTCACCATTGTGTCCAGTATTTTTGGAGAAGCCACCTGGAAACCCTACCCAGGAAGATACTGGACCTCTGTGGAGAGACGCCTGTACTGGGACTCTTTCCCCCCCTTCTAGCCAGACTGGAGGAAGCCGGGGCCTGAAGATAACGGACCACCTGTGAACTGTTTATCTGACTGTTGGTAAGGGGCCTCGCCCCCAACCCATATATAAGGCTTTGCTGTTTAGTCAGTGCTCCCTATTAGGAGCCAGGTTGTTTTGTTTCCCTTTAACCCTGTTTTGGTTGGTGAAAGTCATTATGTTTTGAAGGTTCTGGGAAAATAGAATCCTATTTTGATTTTCCCTTAAAAACGTCTCCCGTTTTTAAAACCTCTGCACACATCTCCTACATATGGTGTAGGCAGTCGGATGAGAAATGTCCTTTGAATTTCAAAAGGGGCCCTTGAGACCGGTAGGGAAAATAAATGTTGTGCTTTTGTTTGCAACAGTTCATGCAACAGCTTGAGCAACAGGAGTGAAAGCGCAAGAACCATGTGCAGAGGTGAGCAGAATAAAGGGTTTCAAATCCAGGCAGAAAAAGTAACACTCTGCTGGATAAAGCCCCCAAAACCACAGTTTCACTGGGGGGGTAGAGGGGCTGCTACAGACAGTGACCCACACAAGGTAATGATTCTGTGACCAAAGTCTACCCCAGGTCTGCACAACTCCAGTCCTCGAGGGCCGGAAACAGGCCAGGTTTTCCGGATATTCCTACTTCAGCACAGCTTGCTCAATTAGTGGCTCAGTCATACCGAGCCACTAATTGAGCCAGCTGTGCTNNNGCAAGTAGGAATATCCGGAAAACCTGCCTGTTTCCGGCCCCTCGAGGACTGGAGTTGTGCAGACCTGGTCTAACGGTAGAGGGGGGGGGGGGAAAATCGTTTTAAATATGGCCACTCAACAAAATAAAAACGCTAGAAGTAGACGCCTGCGGAGCCATGAACTCTGTAGTGAAGTCTTTCCCCACCTCGCTTTATAGACTACCAACTGTGTTTCTAACATATCAAAAAATATTGACATAGCGCCATCCGCTGAGGGCAAAACGTTTTTTTGTTTTTCTGTAATGAACCTGACCAGATGTGAGTGTCGCTTCAGCCTTTTGAATATGATTATTTCTCGCATATGCTCCCCGTATAAGAACGCACCCAGTGAAACCACCTGTTGGGGGCGTCTGGACTCTAGACACACGGAGGAGTCGTGTCCCTATGTCCTTGAACATGATCGCCGGCATCAAGGGCAGGACCCGCTGAACGCCAAATATTTCGCCTGCTGCTACTGAAAAATCGATGTAGTATTGAAGGAAAGATTGAGCACAGCAAAAATGAGCGTTGGAGGCAGGTATAAAAATAACTGTTTCATAGATATTAGCCACAAAAAATAAAAATAAAACAGGGGTCCCTCTGACGCGTTTCTTTTGTGAGGAGCTTTATCAAGAGACTTGCACTCATGCAAGAAACGCATGGTGAGTGCAGTGAAACTGCATTAGTTTCAAACAAAGAAGGACCTCAGTATCCCTGGGGTTGCCAGAGTTTTCCAAGTAAAGAGGCAGAGAAAGAAAGAAAAAAGAAAAAAAGAGAGAGAGGGTTACAGCAATACGCCCCAAGGGCCGCAAACAGGCCAGGTTTTCAGGATATCCCTACTTCAGCACAGCTGGCTCAATTAGTGGCTCGGTATGACTGAGCCACTAATTGAGCAAGCTGTGCTGAAGTAGGAATATCCGGAAAACCTGGCCTGTTTCCGGCCCTCGAGGACTGGAGTTGTGCAGACCTGGTCTACGGTAAGGGGGGGGGGGGGGGAAAATCGGTTTTAAAATGGCCACTCAACAAAAATAAAAACGTCTAGAGAGACGCCTGCGAGAGCCATGAACTCTGTAAGTGAAGTCTTCCCCACCTGCTTTATGACTACCAACTGTGGTTCTAACATATACCAAAAATATTGACAATAGCGCCTCCTTGAGGGCAAAACGTTTTTTTTTCTGTAATGAACCTGACCAGATGTGAGTGTCGCTTCAGGCCTTTTGATGATGATTATTTCTCGCATATGCTCCCCGAGATTAGACGCACCAGTGAAACCCCTGTTGGGGGCGTCTGGACTCTAGACACACGGAGGAGTCGTGTCCCTATGTCCTTGAACATGATCGCCGGCAGCAAGGGCAGGACCCGCTGAACGCCAAATATTTCTGCCTGCTACTGCAAGAAATCGATGTAGTATGAAGGAAAGATGGAGCACAGCAAAAATAGAGCGTTGGAGGCAGGTATAAAAATAAAACTGTTTAATAGAAATATTAGCCACAAAAAAATAAAAATAAAACAGGGGTCCCTCTGACGCGTTTCTCTTCGTGAAGGAGCTTTATCAAAGAGACTTGCTACTGCAAGAAACGCATGGTGAGTGCAGTGAAACTGCATTAGTTTCAAACAAAGAAGGGGACCTCAGTATCCCTGGTGTGCCAGAGTCTTTCCAAGTAAAGAGGCAGAGAAAGAAAGAAAAAAGAAAAAAAGAGAGAGAAGGTTATCAGCATACCGTGGAAGTTGCAGACACGTCCGCAGATGACCCAGCAAATGAAAAGGGCGCAGAGATGTTCTGCAGCCTACAGTGAATGGAAGATTCGTCCCAGGAATGACAGACTCTCCAGGGGGTCCAAAGCAGACGTTGTGTACCCCGAAGTGTCTATCCGGTTCCGATAGTGAGAAACCCTCAACAACCAACACCAGGGCAGCGGAGCTGGAACAAGTAAGTGACGATCCCTGGGCCGGCCCTGAAGATGCACTGCAAACTGCCAGACATGACTGATCTCCTCTGTGAACGATTATAAGAGATAGAAGCGAACACCGAGCTACAGGGGGGACTGATCACACTCGCCTTTAACGGTGATGAACACAGAGCGTCGCTTGCATAATGACTTTGAAGACTGAGCAGGAGACGGCGAACGCCATTATTAGAACCATGGACAAGAAACAGAGCTGCTCTGACAAAGTTATTGCTGACTGGAAGCAGGGGTATGAGGAGGCTCAGAAGAAAGCCCTCAGGTCTCAGTATAGAGTTTGAACTCCCTCAGGAGTCTCACTGTCAACACAGAGCTGGTAATTTCTCAAAAGGAGTTTTGCAGTCTCCGTGAAGACCTGGAAGTCTCTCAGAGATTCGCAGTCTCAGCATAGAACTGGATGTCTCTCACCAGGAGGTCAGTGGTCTCAGCACAGAACTAGAAATCTCTCAAAAGGAATTTCTTTGTCTCGGTGAAGAACTGGGAGTGTCTCAAGAAAGAGATTTGTAGTCTCAGTACTGATCTGGAAGTCTCTCAGAAAGATCTTTACACTCAACACAGAACTAGAAGTCTTGTGCCAGGAGATACAAAGTCTTAGCACAGAGGTGTGTAAAATGGAAGGAAGGAGGACTATGGTAAGGTCCTGAATGTTAGAGACTGTAAAAGAAAAGAACAGAAACCTGACAGAGGAGGTTTCATATCTGACTGATCAAGTCAGTGAAGGAAATGAGAAGCTTCACGAAGAAAAAAAAAAAAAAGGCGAAGAAACAAATCCAACAAGAAAAGGGCAAATCCCCGTTTGTTCAATTAGAACGCTCTCAGATCAGAGCAGACTCTAAAAGAAAGAGAAGCGTTCTAACACTTCAAAAATACAACAGAGCTCTTATCCAAGGAAGATTGGAGAGAGAAAATGATCTGTGCAAACGCTGACGGATGTCATATAGGCTGCCTACAGAGGAACGAAAGCTCACCAACTTCATCGCCAGAATAAAGCAGCTTACCTTCTGCAGTCAATATGGAGAAGGCAACCACAAAGAAAAAAATATTTGAAACACTGTAAATTTTGGTCCAGTCAAATTTTAGGAAGTACCTGCAGCAGAGATGCTCCAGAAAAATGAAGGAAGCCATTTGTATGATGATCCAGATATACTGTAGGTCCTACATCACCACCAAGCAAGCTGTGTGTTAGAAACACACCCACAATGCCGTCTCAGTGCTAGAAATCGGCTTTGTACAAAATTCAGGAAAGAAGGGCCAAATTAGGACTGAGAAGTACAATACAAATCCAGTTATGCTCTACGTGGCCCAAACCAGATTCCTCATGATTAAAACAGCCGCTATAAAGATTCAGTCTGGCTAGATTGAAACAAAACTGTCTGTGATCAAATCTCTAAAGAAGCAACACTAGTTGTCTACTCGTCTTTGCAAGGGAAAAAAGGCACAATATTCCAGGTTTGCCAACTGCAAAACAGAGAGGCCACAGGTAATGGTTAGGTGTGAGGAGAACTGTGGCAATATTGATGTACTTGAAATTAAGGATCCTGAACCACATGCAAATTACCGCTCTACTGATAAGGGATCGTGCTTTTTTTTTTTTTAAGCCCGTGATGGATGAGAAAGCTGTAGGCCGCTGTTCCATGGTACTGAAGGAGCTTCAAGACAGTGCTA